>JAVXUO010001399.1:0-59896 GCA_033065855.1 Escallonia rubra | reverse complement strand
GGACTTTAAGGTTGCAAAGAACTAATTTCTTGTTTCCTTTAGTGTGTAAATCAAACCCAATTAATTCAGGATCTATTTTTCTTATCTTGCTTCCTTGTATATCATAATATGACACCTCTTAAGTATCACCCAATATATTAGCAGCAGCATTCAAATCAACCAGCAAACACACAGATTTTTGTATGTCATTGTCTTGAGAGAATTACAAAATCGAGGGTAAGTCCCAATATTTTGTGCTTGATGAAGACGGTAACCACTCCGCCAGAATATGCATATGAGGGTATTCTAAAGGAGAATTGCATTTTATAGCTTGAATGTTATGATATTAGGTGACAAGGTTGCATATGGGTTTGGTAGATATGCCTTGCTTATTCGGAATGTTTCTATCTGGATGGAGGTAAAAACCTATTTTGTTATTGCAAGGGTATCTAGCCTTAAGGGAGACCTCTTGCTTGTTTCTGCGAATCATCTTGAAGTTATCTGAATAGCAGGATTTACTCACATTACATACTGAAGGAGATACACTTCCAACACAACTATACATTTCTACGAGCTCGCATATCATTTCTGTGCAATTAGCTAACTCATGCATTTCTTAGATTGGGTTCGTCTAGTGTTTGAACAAACGTCTATAGGGTTTATGATCGAGTAATTCTAACAAAGTTGTATGAGTCTCTATGACGAATATCAACAAGTTGTGATAGATTTCTTGATGTTCTTCAAATTATGGTGAAATTTTTTATAATGGTTTATGAATGGGATTGTTTAACTCGTATCAAGTTTTAGTAGCTAAAGCTCTTAGCAATTTGTGTAACCGTTTTCTAATAAACGAAAGAAGGTGACCCCTGGAGGCGCTCAGTGGCTCCGGCTAAAGTCTATTTATCTGACAAATTAAAAAACCAAAAAAGCCAATAGAATCAGCTATGTCGACGCCTATGGCCACTGGCTTAAATAACTAACGCTGCTATAGGTGGCATTGTAAGGCTGCTAAGGAGAGAGCAATGGAGGCCTTTGACTGTCGGCATAGACCCGGTTGGCCACCGGCATAGGTCTACCACAACGCCAGTAAAGCCGTCGATGTTATATGACGCGGTCTTCTGACCTATAGCAGCGTCTTCGACCGCCGGCGGCGTTTTTGTTGTAGACCACATGCCGGGCTTGTTTTGGAAAAATGGAGGTCCAGACCAAGCTCTTGCCCTTAGCCCTAGTAGCTTGGGATAACACTGTTCATCATGCGGGTTGGGCCGGGCCATGGTCCCCTATCCTATTTGACATCTCTGCCTTCCATTGTGTCATACGATGTTCAAACCTAATTATGTTTTCCTAAAAATACAACTTGAGAGACCTAACCTACTGATTGAAAATCGGGAGCATCTTGTCATTTAAGGTAGTCTGATTTCTGTACAGACAAAAGCACCATTTGCCTGTCACTGTGCTTACTAGTAACAGCGGAGCCAGAACTTATGCACGAGGTGGGCACTTAAGATGTCAAATTAACACTCCCAACATTTTCAAAGTTTCATGAACTCAAGGGTTGTTGCCAATATTGATCTGCTCTTATTGAAGTCAATACAACTCATATAACAACTTCAGACTCTCATCCTAGTAAGTGTTTTCAAGAACACCCCATAATCAAGCTTCCAGTTCTGCGCAGGGTTCTGAAGAACGGCCATTAATCAAGACTCTCATCTGGTAAGGTTTGGGCCAATTTTGATTACGCTAAAGATCTGAATCTCAAGAGATTGGAGGTGTTTTGACTTTTCAATAAGAATAAACACTCAAGAGGATGGCAACCGCCACCCATGCGGCCAAAGTGGCTAAAATTCAAAACATTCTGCTGTGCAGTGAACCTATGAACTCACAAACCCAACAACATATGCTACCCAATACTCTTCAAAAATCCCACTACGACCAATTAAAATTTCGAGGGTATCATAAAACCCCGGTAAAGTGAAAGCAATTTCGAGATTCTTGATGATAAAACCCTTTTAACGGGCAGAAACTGAAGAAGCTGCTGAGAGGGACGATGTTTCTTTTCTTTTAATTTTATAATTGGCGGTTAAAGTGCACATCTACTGTAAGGTCAAGGATACGTGAGAGAGGGGCACGACCATGGAAACACTATAAGGTCAACTGGCAGCAGGTGGGCACATGCCCCCCCCCCCCCCCCCCCCCCGGCTCCCTATTGCCTCCGCCTCCGCAATTACTAGTAGTTTTGAGTTTTCATAGAGCTATTGCGGTCGTCGTAATGAAACCAAAGTTTGTGGGTAGCCCTTCTATCGGGTTCACAATGTGGCAGTAACTAACCCATTAGTTTCAGATGGCTTTGTGCTATTGCAAGGTGATGAAGACTCTCTTTGGTTATGTACACATTTGGAGAGGGAACCTTGGAGACGAGCAAGGCTTTTATGTGATGTTACTATCGTGATATAGCACGGCGCTATAGAATGCAGCTAATCAAAGAGAAAGACCTGACCAAATTAAAGTGATTCTTGTCTCAAGTTCCACCGTGGCATGCAGCTTATTGGTGAGGGAGACTGTAGACACTAAAAATAATTTTACCAGTCAATGGTAAGTTATTTTTTTTGTGACCAGTCAAATATTCAACGCTCTGGAAATGCAGGCCTAGATGCTGACTTGGAGTCAAACAAGACAACGGGCTCGAAGTCAAAGACAAGTTGGAAGGACTAGTCCAAATAAAAATATTTGGTCCAGTCCATGGTCTTACTGCCAGAAAGTTCAAATAAGTCAAGTTTGACCAAAAGTAATTAAATGAAAATAAATTCATTTAATTAACTGAAGATTGAATTAAAGAGGACAAAAATTCCTTTAATTAAAAGACAGAGCCCCAAATCATGGGTTTTCTAAATTTAACTCCACCACCTTGCCTATAAATAGAGGGTTTCAGTTATGGAAGAAAGACACACTGAGTCTCGGCAAACAAACCAACGCTCTGCCAGAACTCTGTCACAAGCATACAACATCTCGAGAATTACGCTTCATTTGAAGAATAATACGCACTAATCTAGTGTCGTTCTTCAATCGAGCATTCTCGACGACGAGGAAAAATATATTTTTGATCCTAAACATCAAAGAGATATTCACCTTCAACTGTGGAGATTCTGCAAATCAAGAATTGCCCCCAAGGAAGAAGTCAACGTAGCGGTTCGAGAACAAGTTGTTCTAACCCTTGGATCGAGACCGGAATCGGAGATTGAATCAGATGACTCATATTTATTTTCTGATTAAATTACAGAGTGATGTAACCCTTTGTTTTAAACAATATATATCTTTAAATTGTAGTTTATGCATTATTTCTTGTCTCGCAGATTTAGACACGAAATTTGTGTGTACAAATTTCTGGCACGCCCAGTGGGACCTACTCTGCCTCTCATCTCTTTCTCTTAAGAAGATTTCCAAATCACCTTAAACATTTCAGTGGCACCAAAGAAAGTGCAGCAGACGCAAACCATGGAGAACGCTTCAAAAAGCACCGCCGTGAGGAGCAGTAGTAGCAGCGCTTCAACTGGCCCCGTGACTCGAAGCAGGGCCAGGGATGAAATGGTTGTTCCCAACCAAGTGGTGGTATCAGTTTCTAAGCCGCCGCTCAAGCCACGCGTTCAATTCAAGGAGGTCGTCGTCTCGCGTTACGAGAAATAAGGGGTGTCGGGGATCAAAAGTCCCCCACCTTGAGTTGGAGGAGAATACCCTTCACGAGATGCCTCCACCATCATTTCAGTATGCCTCAGATGCAGACTCCAACACCAGATCGCAATCGGGTTCTTCCCCCGGAAGCCCAAAACAGCTTGTGTCATCACCGCGCTCCGAGTCGCACACTTTTGCACCTCCGGTGACCAGTGTTGTAAAAAGCGCGCCTAGGCACTAGGCACAGCCAAGCTCACTGAGCGCGCCTTGCCTAGGCCTAGGCACAGCACGTTCAATAAGGCGCGTCCTAGTGAGCCTTAGCGCATAGCTGCGGTGGAGGCGCAAAGGAAGGCGCACAAAATCTAGCCGTTGGATATGATATCGTGGCTTTATGTGGTTCGTCCAATTTTTATTTTCTTTTAGCTCCACTAAGTCAGTCTAAAAAATATTCTAAAGACTAAAGTTTAAATCCAAATCAAAATCCCCAAATACAGTGAAAGTGAAACATAACTCTTTCTGTCTCAGTCTCACGACTCTCACCCTTCGCCCGTTCCCGTCCCTTACTCCGGTCACTATCGGCCGTCTGCTGCTCAAGTCGTTGGTCCACTCGCCATCACCATCGCGATCGTCGTCATTGCTGCTCTTATATGCCACTGCTGCTTGGTTCCAATTGAAACACCTACTTTCCTGTTCCACTCCACCCTGCTTGTCTCTCTCTCTCTCTCTCTCCAATTTGATGATTTTTTCCACCCCTGAATGTGACACTCCACCCTGCCGGTTTGCTCCAATTTGATGATTAGAGGCATCGAATTCAATCAACTCATCTTGATGCACCAACAACATTTTAACAATTTTAAAAGCTAGTGTAGTATTTGAGTTATGTATTTATCTTTGAGTTTGACAGCCAAACCACTTGAAGGTTATGCTGATAGAAAGATGAGAAATGTTTCTGATGATGCCCCGTTTTTGTATATGCAAGTAGACAACCTCTTTATGCAAGGTTCCCAATGTAATTACTTGTATACAGTATATGAATTGGAAGTATATGAATCACCGTTGCTCTAGAAAACACCATTGCTAAAAAACTAAGTTGGCAGTATATGAATCAAGTGCCTTCAAAAGGGTAATAATATTCCCCATCTAATCATGCATGCTAGTGTTTTCCTTTGTTTTAGTGGGTTAAGGGACAATTACCATAATAACGTGCTTGGAAACTAATGGAATTGGATGGACCAAAAGTGTATCAGTTCAAAACCTGAACATAAGGTATCATTTTTCAAAAAGAGAATGGTGTGCTACATCAGATTTAGAAAGAAGTATCAACTCCAAGGTTTTCTATTTTAAAGGAAGTTCAGCTTCTGAGAGGTTTCACTGGAGTTGCTCTTTGAATGTTGAAGAACTGTCTGCCTGCCTATAAAAATTCTCTATAAAAATGAGATTGAAGTTTTCTGTAATAAGAGAAAATGATCTTCTGTAGTGTATGAGTTTGCCTGACTAGGTAAAAAGTAAAAGTTGTTGGCATTCTCCAAAAAAATGCCCAGCAAATCACCAGTCTCCAGAAAAAAATTCCAAGATTGTGCCACCAGCAAAAGGGTCATTTTCTTCTTGCATGATAATCTCGTTTTAATGTGCGTAATCAATAAAAATTTTGCACTTAAGAAAAGATTATAAGTGCAAGCTTAGAAAAGATTATAAGTGCAAACTTATAAGAACAAATTTATGTGCTTAATATTGTACATATTTCAATGCTTGCGCTTATAATTGCTTGTTTGAAATTCGTGTAACCTATTGTACAAGGTTACATCCTTATATTGTACATATTATGTAATTTTTTCTAGTGTTTGGAAGTTTGTTAATTGCCATTATCTGAATTTTTTTAACGTAGTTTTATTGTTTTAATGCACTATTATTTATTTCTTTTAATATTGCCCCTTGCTTCGAAACGGCGCGCGCCTGCGCCTTACGCCTAGGATCCAGGGACCTTTTGCACCTTCGGTACGCCTACGCCTTTAATAACACTGCCCGTGACCATGCAAGTCATGATGACTGGATCTATGTCTATTGAGGAACAACTGGCAACTATGTCTCAGGCCTTTGAGAAGCTGACCAAAACTGTAGAAGACAAGGACTTCCAGATTGTGACTCTCATGAATAAGTTAGAGTTACAAACCAACGAGGAGTCTAACTGAGGTGAAGTCAATGAGACCTCGAAGAAGGTGGTGCTAACGGACGTCATGATGGCTCCACTTCTGACGGGTTTGAAATAAAAAAGGATAGGTCCAACTCCGTCGCCTCCTTATTGGTGCAACAGTTACAAGACATGATAATGAACACAATCAGGGCACAATACGGAGGGCCTTCTCTCAACAACCTCATGTATTCAAAGCCTTACACAAAGCGAATCGAGAAGATGAGGATGCCAGCAGGGTACCAGCCACCAAAGTTCCAACAGTTCGACGGGAAGGGCAACCCCAAGCAACACGTCGCTCACTTTGTTGAAACTTGCAACAATGCATGCACCGAAGGGGACCTCCTAATCAAACAATTTGTCAGGTCTCTCAAAGGAAATGCGTTTGACTGGTACACCGACATCGAGCCCGAGTCAATCGATTATTAGGAAGCAATAAAATGCGAGTTCTTGAACCGGTTTTATAGCACGCGTTGCTCAGTAAGCATGATGGAGCTCACGAACACCAGGCAGTCGAAAGACGAGCATGTGGTGGACTACATCAACCTGTGGCGCTCACTAAGCTTAGACTACAAAGAAAGTCTATCAGAGATTTCGGCAGTAGAAATGTGTATGCAAGGCATGCATTGGGGCTTGTTGAACATTCTTCGGGGTAACAGACCGGCCAGCTTTGAAGTATTGGCAACACGGGCCCATGACATGGAAATTAGCATTGCCAATCATGGCGGCAACAGTCCTGCATTGCCTGACCCCTACAAGGAGAGGATGGAAGGAAATAAGGTTGATCGGTCCTCGAGGACAACCAGGAAGGAGTCCCTGGCAGTTACCACGGCTCCTTTGAAAATTCCAAAAAACGACAAGCATAAGGAGGAGAAAGCACCAGAGCACCTGGCCAGGCAGCAACCTTCGTTGAAGGAGTTAAAAGAAAAGGTATACCCCTTCCCAAATTCTGACGTACTGGGGATACTCGACTTTCTGCTTGAGAAGGGAATCATTGAGCTCCTAGAGTCGAAATGTCCAGAGGAATCAAGGCTAGTCAATGAGGCGAGATATTGTAAGTATCACCGCATCCTTGGCCATAAGACTGAAAAAAATGCTTCATACTCAAGGAGTTGATCATGAATTTGGCCAAGAAAGGAAAGATCGAGTTAGACATTGATGGGGTGGAAGAGTCGAATCATGCCTCAGTCATCTCAAGTGACATGACTCCTTCGAAGTGCCCAAATACGTCAAATAATACGTTGACAATGGGGGCACGAATGATGACTATCTAGTTTGGAACATTGGAACCCGTAAAAGTTCAACTCCCTCAGAAAATGTCGAAAGTGTCAGCTCAAGGTGACCAGTTCGTGGATACGAATGAAGATGGATGGACGCTAGTCACGCGGAGGAAACCGAAGAAGCAACTAGCAACTCCTTTGCAACCATTTCGTCGAGAGAAGAGGCGAGCCAAAAAAGCAAGCAGCAACGCCGTAAGGGGAGAAGGCACGCTGCTAAGAAGAGTCGCAAGGAACTTGACAAAGGTTCTCGACAGGACATTCCCAAGTCGATAACCCTTGGAAACTTCTTTCCAAGTGGCTACTTGAAGGATGAGGTGATCGGAACTGACTGCATGGTCTCGGTGCACGAAGACGAACCTGACTCGGATGAGGAGGTTATTGGTGAAGACAACGAGAGCATGTTGACCTCTCTGTAATGCTTACCCCTGCGGTTTACACTTCAGGAGATGCTTGACTTGCCCCAAGTAGCACATGAAGTGCAGAAAAAGGTATTGGAAGATCCTAAAAAGTATAGCTCTACCATTGGCGAAATAGATGACCTTAGAACTACACCCGCGACGTGTACATCTTGTTGCGCATCTATCACCTTCACGGATAAGGACCTACAGTTGGGTTCCAAGCCTCACAATCGACCTCTAATCGTTTCAGGCTATTTCCTGGAAAGAAAGGTGAACCGGATGCTCGTTGATGGAGCGTCAACAGTGAACATCATGCCAAAGTTCAGCATGAAACAAATTGGAATTACAATGGATGAGCTTTCCAAAAGTCGCCTGGTGATACAAGGCTTCAACCAAGGGGCAAAAGGCGATCGACATGATTCATCTCAGGCTTACTATCGGGGAGCTAAAGTCAGACACTTTGTTCCATGTGATTGATGCCAAGACATCTTACGAGAATGAGGTGGTGCCATCCACTCTTCATCAATGTCTCAAATTCTACAGGGGTGGAGAAAAGAAGGTTGATGGTGATTGTAAACCATTTACCAAAGCAGAGTCTTATTTTGCAGACGCAAATTTCTACATGGAGTCTGAGATGTCGCAAGAATGCCTTCCGATAGAAACCCCTTCTGTAAAGAGAAACGAGCCCCAAAAGGATAAAAAAGTCATGGTGCCTTCACAGCCTGAACCTAAAGAAGTCTTGAAAGCTCAGTATTAGTAGAAAAGAAGCCACTGTCGAAAGAGGCGCGAAAAAAATCACCACGAAAAGAGTCACATGTCTTTAGGTACATCCTTGTGTCTTGAAGAGCAGATGGACAATCACCCTTTGTTGAACTGGCCGAGTTGAAAGAGGTCAAAGTTGTAAAAGTTCCAAAGAAGATGGACGTCCAGGTCCTAAGAGAAGAATTGACCGTACCTCTTACAATCATTGGGACCGTCAGGCTGCCACTTAAAGGATTTGTCGAGACTTCACGAGACATGGCCAAGCATCCGCATCTACCCTCCCTGAAGACTTGTGAAGGTTTTGATGCTAAAGCTCAAAAGCTATTGAAAAATTCGGGTTATGACTTTGAAAATCCGGCTTCGCTCAGAAAACTTAGCCCAAAATTAACGGGTGAAAAAGTCCACGGACTTAATGAAACCCAAAAAAAGTTAAGACAACAAGGGCACCGAGTCAGTCCACCAAGGACGAGTGTTGGTTATAAACCCGATCGACCTATCGGGGTACCCTTGAAGAGAAAACAAAATAAAGTTAGCATAAAGTACATCACTGCCGAGGAAGTTGACGAGTCAGGTGATGAATAACCTGCTCTGCCACGAACCTCAGTGTTTGATCGCATTCAAAACACGACAACGACCAAGCAAAACAAGACCAGCTCAAGCCAACAATCGTCTCAGACTTCTGCCTTTAAGAGGTTAGGAGTTACGACTCTTAACAAGAGCAAGACAGATTTAACAAAAGTTCCCTGAGCCTTCGCGTTCTCAAGATTGGATGGCCCAGCTAGTAAGATCGATGATAAGGAATTCAGAGCAACAATAGAGATGGAGGCCGGACCCAAGGAAGATAGAGAAACTAGAAGCCTTATTCCATCTCGAATGAAGCGAAAGACCCAGATAGACGTCAACAACGATGGGGTTCTTAAAGCTTAAAGAAGGACCATTGTCATTACTGGCCAAGGTAAGAAGGATCGTAATCCAGATGGGTTTGACAAATGAAGATATCGCCCGACTCCGCCTTGAAGAATTGGAAGCACTCAATGAGAAAAGACTTGAAGTGCAACAATGCTTGGAGTGTTATCAATCTAGACTCTCGAGAGCCTTCAACAAAAAGGTTAGACCACGGTCTTTTACTGTCGGTGACTTGGTGTTGGCTGTCCGGAGACCCATCATCACCAACCAGCGCACATGGAACAAATTCACCTCAAAATGGGATGGACTCTACGTGGTCAAGGAAATCTACACTAGTGGAGCCTACAAGATAGTTGATCAAGACAGTCTACGAGTGGGGCCCATAAACAGGAAGTTCTTGAAGCAGTACTACCCTTGGAGCCGCCAATGCACCTGGCCCGCACGAGCCAAAACTATGAACAACCCAACAAAAAAGAAAAAAAAATGATCATCAATATTGTACTTGAACTACGTTATGACTTGATCCCTTCTTGGGTACGTAGGCCACTCGAAAAATTTTCGAGTCCAGTCAAACAAACATAAACAAAGTTTACAAAAGGAGAAAATCACTGTCATAGATAATCTTCTTCTTTACATTCAATATGCTTGAGTTATAATGAACAAAATCTCAACATGTTGAATTAAAAAAAATGAAGCTATAAGTCATCACATCCAGCCTAGTTCGGAGATCTCCTTGCGCTCATCCTCGAGCACATGTCGTAAGGCTTCAAGTTTAGCAGCATCATCAGCACTAACAATATGAGTCTGCTGAACAACTGTGTGATCTTCCTTCAGCTTAGCAATGGCTATTTGGCTCCCACGTATTTCCTCGTCAACTTGAGTGATCTCGAACTGAAGTTCTCCTGCTTCTGACTCTAGCTACGCCAACTCTCGCCTCAAAGCCTCCTGTCAGCTGGTCTCAGAGAGTCTGACTGCACCTAACTCTTTCCCTTTCAAAGGAAGTAGCCTCATTCATGCGACTCTCAACGTCAGCCAATCGCTCGACAAGTACAAAGGATGTCAGTGCCCCAGCGTGCTGCGACTTCAATTCCTGATACGTTCTAACATGAGTCATAAAGGCCTCGACTCGCTTCTGTAGTGGAGACGGATGCACTCCATCCATTTTAATCACTTCAAAAATTTGGTTGAACTTTCCCTCATGACCCAACAGGCAACAGCTGCTTGAGAGATGCTTTAGTGAACTGTTCTTTTACACGTTCACCCATTTGGTAGGCCGCCTTACGATGCGCTTTCGAATAAATCACACCAACGCTAAAAGCAAGCGTCGCTGCAAATGCTGCTTGACCACAAGGTTGGCTGCCAGGCTAACGAGTAGTGTAATGCCCCGAATTTTCGGAGCGTTAATATCGAATAAATAGAGTCAGAAAACCTTAATATATCAAAAAGTCTCCCCAAGTGGCATTCAGAGCATGTACTAATTAATCCCAAAGATACATCAATAAATGTCATAGCGGCCTAAAGCATTTATATAATCCAAATTACTCTGACATGGAGTTCCAAAATAAAATCTTAACAAATTCAATTTCTTTTAATTATTTCATCTAAAGATACTAATACTGACTCTGAGATAAAAACCGCTAGCTTTATGTCACGTTGCTAGGCCCGTAATCCAATCCCCTCTATTGACCACCTGAAAGTAAAATAATAAAGGAGTGAGTCAAATGCCCAGTAAGATCGCTCAACGGACCAATAAAAAAGGGATACAAAAGTATCTGAGAAAACAAGATCTCGGACGTACATAATTTTAACAGAACATATACGAATCAGAATTTTCATAATACAAAATATGTTTCGTACAAAGACATAATTTCAAAATGTATTATTGCACAGAGACACAGACACTAGAGAGCCATTCAGAATAAGGTCACACATGCCATTACTGACACGTGGAACTAGGTTCAGAAAATAAGATTGCGATCTCTAGCTCATCTCACTGAGCTAGCCCACGTTCCAATCCACGTGGGTAAGTCAGAAATAAAAAATTCACATACATTGTGACATGGCTCACAGAATAAATTACACATATATATAAAAAAAATTAGGTGAGACATTAAAAGTTGCCAAGACGATGCTAACTTATAGTCAGATACACTTAGTGGTTTAAGACCCACGCTATGTGTCACTTCATAAGTTACTTCGAGTCATATGCCAAAAGCGTAGACAAAGATTTACACACAATTCAAGTAGAGTATCATACCGTAAGTGAAAGTACTGAAATTTTGAACATAAGTTGAAGGGGATAAAAGGACGAGTTCAATGAAGACTGTATCGTTAAAAACATTGTTCGCTTAAACAAGTCCGTAGCGGTTGACTAAAGAATAAGAGCAAGCAGAAAACTAATCTAAAAAGTGACACATGGC
This sequence comes from Escallonia rubra, assembly GCA_033065855.1. Taxonomy (NCBI): domain Eukaryota; kingdom Viridiplantae; phylum Streptophyta; class Magnoliopsida; order Escalloniales; family Escalloniaceae; genus Escallonia; species Escallonia rubra. The sequence continues at coordinate 48,297 of JAVXUO010001399.1, read as the reverse complement.
CTGCCACTTACACATAATGTATTGCACTTACACAGAATGCACGACTGAAATTCAAAGAGAATGGATGAGTTTTCAGTACTCAAGCAATTGAAAAAGTAATGGGAGAGTTGCAATTAAAGTGGCTAGATTAATAATGATGGCTTGGTTGTCTTCAAAATGCCTAAAATAACAAGACACCCATATATATATATATATATATATATATATATATATATATATATATATATATATATATATATATAGCAGATAGCCTTAGTCACTCGGCACAAAGAAATCAATCAAGAAACAAAAGAAAGAACAACCTTAGACTTAATACACTTGACGTGAAGACACATGGTAGTGGAAAAAAGAAAAGAAAATTAATGATAGCACATACATGATTCCTTGAGTTTTGATCTGGTTATGAATTTGGGAGAGCAGAAGCATCACGCCAGTCGTGATGATGCAATAGTAAGTAAATTGAAAGGCATTAAAGTAGCTGATACAAACACCTTAACAAACTGCCCCTCCCATGCTCTTCTCTGAGAAGTAGCATTCCCCCCTCCTCTTCTCCGGCATAGGATCTCCCTTGAAGCCTCTTTTCACCTCACTATGTTCTCTTTTCCAGTCTCTTTCCTCCATGCCCCACCAAAACAGTTTTTTCTCATCCCACCACAAATCACTGAATCTGAGTATCTCTACCCCATTTCTGATTCTCCTGTTCCCTACATCCCCCCATCTGCTTATGGACTCCATTATTCTCAAGACAAGATCTCTCCTGTGTGACGAGATCTCTGACCTGGAAACTGATGAAGTTAATGCATCTAAAGAATACTCTCTGACCCTTGCAGCAAAATTGTTTAGCTCCAAAGCTTTCAATGCAAGAGCAGTCCAAACCGTCCTCCATAAAGCATGGAACCCATCAATGGGAATGAAGATCCAACCCCATTCCGACAATACCTACAGCTTCACATTTAAACATGAATGGGACAGAAAACGGGTTCTTGATTCGCGACCTTGGTCGGTGATGAGCTCTCACATTGTGGTAAGGGACTGGCCACCCCACCTTACATTAGAAAAGCTCGATTTCTCTCATTCCCCTTTCTGGGTCCGTATCTCAGGCCTCCCACCCAACATGATGTCTAAAGCCAATGCTGAGAAGTTGGGTTCTAAGTTAGGGAAGGTATTGGAAATTGATTTTTTCATTGAAGGTAATCTCTCCTGGTTTAAATTTCTGAGGATCCAAGTTCAGTTGGATATTACCAAACCGCTAGCCACAGGATTTACCAGAAACATCTCTAAGACCACCTCCGCTTGGGTGAGAGTTCAATACGAAAGACTGCCGGATTTTTGCTTTGCCTGTGGTAGATTGGGACACACGAACAGAAGCTATCCTCATCCCCTGCCCCCATCCCAGAAGCTAAGGTAAGTCCTTTTGGAACTTGGCTACAGACAGAATCCTCTGAAATGTGTCCCCCTCCGGCAAGATGGAACCCATCATCTCTATTTCACTACATGCACCAACCACCGGATTTTCCTCTGGCTTCCGGCGAAGATCAAACAGGGAGCTGTACCATGGAAGCTGATAGTACTAAGCAGACCTACTCGAGTAGACCTGTGCAGCCTACCCCTGACACCACACCTAACATCACAGTTCAGCTCCCAATCACAAAAAGTAGCCACCCATCTGACTGCCAGATTACCCATTTTTTCCCTAAATTCAGGTCCATCCCCCCCATAGACTCTTTAGCCTATAACCCCGTGAATACCTATAACCACAATCCCAGCCAACCCATTGAAAACCAAACCCATCACAACAAATCTGACGAGAAGACTCCACCCAACATCAAATATCCAAACCAAACCCAAACCAAAAGAAAACAGGAATGGGACCAAGCTATTCCAAATAAAAAACCCAAAAACATCTCTACCCCTGTTCCTAGTATCCTGCCTAACCCCCTGGACCCTCTCCATCCCAAAAAAGCCAACCATCCTTCCCCCACCCAAACCAATGCCAGACTTAACAAGTTTAGAAAAGTCAAGCATCTTGCTAGACAAAAGAAATCTGCCAGTCAGTCCCCACCTGCTCAGCCTTCCGCTCCCTTCTCCAATAACCCCTCATATTCACCGAACTCAAATTCTGATGCTCTTATTAGTCCAAGGCCAGAGGAGATGGGGTCAACCCTGTCTCCAAAGCCCCCATGATCATTTTTTCATGGAACGTGAGAGGGCTCGGTAATGCTCCGCGCATCCGGGCCCTCAAAAAGGATGTCCGCACCTTGAATCCGGACATCCTCTTCCTTTCTGAAACTCTCTCCTCCCCTTCTAAAATCTCTCCCATTCTGAACTCTCTTGGCTTTTACAATCAGTGTGTCGTTCCCCCGTCCGGAACAAAAAAACTCTCTGGAGGTCTTTGCTTGGCCTGGAAACATGGAATTGACTTGGAAATAACACTGCAAAATAGGAACATTATTAATGCTTTGATCTTTTCGAATCCTCCGAACAGTCCTTGGATGTTGTCTTCCATCTACGGTCCCCCCCATTGGAACAATAAACACCGATTCTGGCAGGACATGGATACTCTAGCGCAGGCTTTCAATGGTCCTTGGGTCTGCATTGGGGACTTCAATGAGGTTACAAATCAATCGGAAAAAGGGGTGGTCATCCGGTTTCAACCTCCTCCTCGAGAGGATTAGGCGGTTTTCTACAGACGAACAATCTCATCGATCTGGGGTTCTCGGGGAACCCTTTTACCTGGAACAACAATCGCCCGCTTACTGCTAATATTCAAGAGAGGTTGGATAAGGCCTTTACTAATGTAAGCTGGCAAACCTTATTTCCGGATGCATCTGTGACCCACCTGCCTGGCAAAGCCTCTGATCACCATCCCATATTCCTCAGAACTCATAGAAGAGAAGCATTGCAACCTGTGCCGTTCAAATTTCTAGCAGCTTGGACCCGGGATGCCTCCTCATACCGTATAGTGAACCATGCTTGGAGGAAAAGGGTGGTGGGCAATCCCGAATTTACTCTGTGCCGCAAGACTAATCATGCTAGCACCACTCTCCAAAGGTGGAATTCTTTTCACTTTGGCCATATCCAGTCTAACATTAAGAGACTTTTTGAGCATCTTGACAACATCCAACGAAGAGAGCCCTCAATCAGAAACTTGGAGCTTCAAAGAAATCTCAAATCTCAGATTCATGAATAACTCTGCAGGGAGGAATGGCTTTGGCGCCAAAAATCTCATATTTCTTGGCTTAAAGATGGAGATGCGAACACCAAGTTCTTCCATTTGAGCACAATCATCAGAAGAAGAAAAAATTGGATTGATTTCATCAAGGACAAAGATGGGCTCTAGATCTCTAGTCGGGAAGATATTGGTTCCTGCCTTACCGAGAATCTCAGCAACCTGTACAAAACTTCCAATCCATCATTCTCGGCATATCTTGAAGACCTAATCCAACCAATCCTTTATGAGGAGGACATTCTCTCGCTGCAGGAAATTCCCTCGATCATCAAAATTTCTACTATTCTAAAAAAATTCGAGGATCTTAAAGCCCCTGGGCCGAATGGAATGCCTTCGTTGTTCTACAAATCGTACTGGGTAACTGTCAAACAAGATGTTTGTGAAACAGTATAATCCTTCTTCAGAGATGGGTCTCCATTGCGGGAGCTCAACCACACGAATATTGCTCTTATTGCCAAAATCGATTCACCAACGAAAGCAGAGCACTATCGCCCCATTAGCCTCTGTAACGTTGTTTACAAGGTAATCTCAAAGATATTGGCAAATAGGCTGAAACCTCTCCTGGACAAAATCATTTCTCTTATGCAAGCTGCGTTTGTGCCCAACAGATTGATCAGTGACAATACCATTATTGTTCAAGAGATTTAGCATTCAATGAGAAAGAAACAGAAGGCAGGCCTTATGGCTCTCAAAATTGATATGGAAAAGGCTTACGACAAAATCGAATGGTCTTTCATTATTACTATTTTTCGTAAGCTTGGATTCCCTCAAATCTGGATAGATTGGCTCAGCAATTGCCTCACGACCACTTCTTTCTCAACCATGCTCAATGGATCTCCATTTGGCTACATCAAACCCCAGCGAGGCATTCGTCAAGGAGATCCGCTGTCGCCGTACTTGTTCATAATTGCCTCGGAAATCCTTACCAGACTCATCCCGCGTGAAGAATCCAAAGGCAACCTTCATGGTATCAGACCAAGCAGGCATAGCCCCCCCATATCCCACCTCATTTTCGCTGATGACCTTATAATATTTTGCAGGGCAAATCAAAGTGAAGTTGATTCTATTAAGAAATGCTTGGACATCTACAAGTCTTGGTCAGGCCAGTGTATCAACAAAGAGAAGTCACAGATTCATTTCAGCAAAGGTGTAAATAGCGACGTTAAGAGAGGCATCCGTCAACCGCTTCAATATAAAACTGCTGCGAAAGACTCCAAGTATTTGGGACTGCCTATTTTCACCAATCAACCAAAAAACAAAGTGTTTGCTGGAATCCTTGATCGGGTTGAAAAAAGACTTACAAATTGGAAAAGGAAAGTATTATCTCAAGCAGGGAGAGCAACTTTGATTAAAGCTTCAGCTATGTCCATCCCATCCTATGCCATGTCCACTTTTCTAATGCCGAAAACCATTACAGACAAGCTAGATTCAAAGTTTCGACAATTCTGGTGGGGCTTTAAGGATGACGGGAAACACCATTTCTACCCAAAAGCTTGGGTTTCTATTTGCTCGCGAAAAGTAGTTGGAGGTCTTGGGTTAAAAAAGATGCATGAATTCAATCTTGCTCTCATGACCAGAATGGGTTGGGCTATGGTGGCTAAACCGGAGTCTCTGTGGGTAAGGATTATGAAAGTCAAATACTTGAAAGGGCTTTCGTTTCCAGATCACAAGCCTAAAAGAAGCCCTTTTTGGCTCTGGAAAGGCATTTGCACAGTGCAAAAGGTCATAGATAAAGGTTTTGGGATGTTTGTAGGGGATGGTAAGAACACCAAAATCTGGAAGGACCGTTGGATCCTCGGTGAAGAAGGCTTCTCCCGAGCCCATCCATTAGCTACAGGTCCAAACCCCTCCTTTGTAGCAGATTTGTTCCTCCCTAATTCCAAATCTTGGAATTATCCGCTACTTGAATCCCTCTTTGACTCAATCGCTGTGGTAGGCATTAGGAATATTAAGATTCCAACAATTGAATCCTAAGATTTAATAGCTTGGACCCCCAATTCCAATGGGTTGTATTCAACCAAATCAGCCTACCATATTGCAAACAGTCACAAATTTAGCCAAAACCCAGCCATTCCCTCATCTCTGTGGAGAAAATTATGGAAAACTAGAATCAGGGATAGGCATAAAATTTTGATTTGAAGAATCGCTTGGAACTTGCTCCCCCTTAGGCAAAACTTGAACCATTTCCTCCCTAATTTAAGCCTTTTATGCCCTATCTACCTAAGCTCACCTGAAACATCTACCCATATCTTCCTAGAATGTAGCTTTGCTAGACTTTGTTGGTTGAGCTCTCCCTTTGGATTTCGGCCACTGAATAATATGCCGAATCATCTCGAATGGCTCTCCTACTTCCTAAATCCCCCCAATCTCGATCATCCTGACCAGTTGCGGCTCACTGTCTATGCGGTTACGCTATTTGATTTGATTTGGTTTGCCCGCAACAAGCTGATTCATGAAGGAATCCAGCCGGATCCCAACAAAATTTTGGCGTAAATCAACAAGGCAGCCACAACCTACCTGGAGGTGATAGAAGCACCGAAAAAAGGTATGAGTTTCTCAGAAGAATCAAAGTATCCCCCTGCAGGTTGGGTAAAGTTAATTTTGACGCAGCCATTAGAGGCCCTAGTGCCTGCATTGCAATGGTCTGTGTGAACTCAGATAGAGTTTTAGAGTTTGGCCACACAGTTTTGGTGAATTCGGACACTCTGGAAGAGGCGGAAGGCCTTGCTGCTCTTCTAGCCATTCAAACAGCTTTAAATCATTGGAAGAGATTTGTCATCTTTGAAGACGACGCTAAAGCTATTATCAATCTGCTTTTGGACAGCTCATCTACTCCTAATTGGTTGATCCACTCGACCATTATCGAAGCCAGACGCCTCCTGAAATTGTTTGCTTGCTGGGATGCTGTGTTTGTTCCCATATTAGCCAACCAAGCTGCACACAGCCTAGCGGCCCGTAGTTTGTTTTGTAAACAGTTTGGTTTTGTTCCACCTTCTTCCAACCTTTTGTCTCAGCTGGAAGAAGTTAGGAACAATGGTGTAATCCTTCCTGTTTTAGTGCAATGATATCTTTATCCTTCCAACCAAAAAAAAAAGTAAATTGAAAGGCACGCAAAATGAGGCAGCAAACTAGTGACGGTTGCAGACATAACAGAAAGGAAAACGAAAGGACAGAAAGAAAAAAAAACGTACACGAGCCAACAACCGCAAGTGGATGGATAACAGTGAAGGGCACATAAATCGAGGCAGCGAGAAAATATTAGAAATCTCGGCCAAACTACACAGTAACGGGACGAAAATCGAAAAGCTGAATTGGATAATTAAATCATTAAACTGATGATTGCTCCAACGCCGATTCAGATTTTAAAAAAAAAACTAATCCCTTACCTTTAATTGTACGATTAAACCCAAAACTTCGATCTTCTCAATCCAATTGCATCAAAAATTCTAAAAATTAACATACCCAACGATTTCAAATAGGTTCTAACAACAAAGAAAATTCGTAGGGTTCCTATTACGAATCTCAATTCAATGATTGAATTGAATTCTTACCTCAAATTGATCTTTAAAGGAGTCTCCTAGAGATTCTCCAGAAACTTTTCTGAACTTTGTTGTATTCCTATGAAAATATTCTACGTATGAAATCAAAAGTCTTAAAATGTATATACTTATATTCTTAAAACAATTATAATTTCAAAATACCCACTACGTGCCCAAGCTCTCTAATTTTATTTACTTTTTTTTAATAAGCATTTAAATATGAAGTGCGGGCGAACTCGTTCCTACTTGATGTCCGAATTTTGCTACTCCATCAAGAGTTGCAAGCTTAGACGATGTCGACGCAGAGGCACATGACGCACTTTCGGGATCTAATTAAACTGTACACGGTGAGGCGTGTTGAATAGGAGAGCGTGACGATATCAGAATCCCCTTTGTCACGCGATCAAAGGAGCATAGTCCCTCCACTGAAATGTCACTACCCTCACGAGTAATATCATTTCCATCACCAAAACCAGCACTCTCCAACTGTGGACAAAAAAAAAGAGAAGAAGACAAATGAGGAGCATGATAAGAACAAAATCTATGCGTTTGTCTTGTGAAGAGTCGTACCTGTATGCCCTCAATAGGCTGCGACAAACTTGGAACACCATCAAAAAATTTATGAAGTGAAGAATTGACAGCCATCATAGGGTCCATTGGAACGTGTATTCTATCCAAGGCAGCTATCTGGGCATCATCACAACTATGTCTTATTTCTCTGCAGATCAATGTCTCTTGTTGGACGAAGGTTTCACCCTTCTTTCTCAAACGCCTTTGATCGAGAGGGGGGGGGGGTGGGTCTGCATCGCTTCCCTCTTTGTCAGGTCTGTAGACAGTCATGCGCTCGAGAGGTTTGTCTGGACCATCATCACCCTCGTTGGCCAGTAGAAGACACTTACGGGATGAAGAACTACTGGGAATGTTAGACACACCATCATGCCTATGAGGTTCAAGAGTTACAAAAATCTCGAGTGTGTGGTCAGCTAGCTTCTTGGAAGCAGTTAAGAAATACTCCTTATATGCTCTATTCCACCATTCAATATAACGTCGACAGACACGGGCCCCAGAGTCCAATGAGTAAGCAGGAATCTCAACTATGGAGTTCGTGTTATAACGAATGCTAGAAAGATAAAAATGATGAAGACGATCCAAAGAGTTCATATGAACCTCCCCATCATGTTCACCGGGCAGATCTTGATGAAACCCGAAGTGCCTTGAAAACATATGCGAAGAATACGGCTCGAGAGCATAAAGATCTTCGCAGTGCAGAGTCACGTAGCTAGAGCGGAGGCTCACGAAGTAGTTGAACTTCCAGAGTGAAAGCTCGCGGTTGTCAGTGAAAGTTTGGGCTCGACTTTTTTTGCATCGCATTCGAATGCCAAGCGAAGCCCTGCCTGCATGATGTGTTCGCGAGCAGCAAATTCATCGCACGTGATAGACGAACCTTCGCCCGAGTACATTGGAGGACCGGCTCTATTGGCTGTTGAACGATGAGTGTTAAAATACTGTGCCAACCAGACGTAAACATAATGCACCGAAAAGCTGGTATTGCTCTTTCTAGGAGGTGGTGACACATATATTCCATTAAGCCCTCCATAAATGCTTGTAAAGACGGGAATAGCTAGGCCAAATACTTGATCATTGGCCATCATACTGGCAGCTTTAAAAGTGCCAGGACGAATTCGCTGTAGTTCTCTGACTGGGAGACAGAAGATGCACAGCCAGTAAGACAATAAAGCCGTTAGGTACACTTCTTCACGGCAATCGTCATACATTCCGATGTTAGTGAATGCGCTGTTATGTTTCGTTGACCAACTCTGTGAAGAAGTGAACACCCCGAAGGAATGCTGGCAGAACCAGAACCTTGTCCATTCTTTCCATTTTTCTTGGATTGATAACGAACCGGTCCGCCGTACCAAAACTTTATCCATTCTGTAATGGTGATCTTTTGGCGCTTTGTCTATTTGTTTTGAAGAATGTAATGATACGCTGCGAACAGATACTAACAGCTAACAGGAACAAGGTAATTTCCATGTTTGTTCTTCACCAGAAGGTCGTCTCTACTTGGCACAATCTCTTCGTAGATTGTTCCATAAATGGGAAGTCTGGCGAGTTGATACAAGTCCCATAAAGAAATGGAAATCTCTCCAACAATAGTATGCATCGTGTTAGTGGTAGGACACCAACATTCGCAAAACGCTCGAAAAATATTTCCATTTCGTTCATACGGGAACAAGGAAGCATAAACGGCATCATAGAGGTGGGATTTTATGAGAATCCCCCTGCTACGCCCAAGGACATCTTTAACCCACTCCCAGTAAAAAAGGGTGTATAGAAACTCAACACTCATTTTATAAATGGTTCCCCAAGTCGTCTTCTTGGATATTATTCTTTGCCCAAGGGAAGGATAGGGATCACACCGAGAGACATCCCCATGATTGGAGGATTTCAGTAGGAGCATCCTCGAGCCTGCATCCTTTTCATCCACAATCACAAGGTATGACCGATTAGATGTCACAGTTTCCTTGACGAAGACCATGTTGCAATCTGTCAAAAAAATAAAATAAAATAATTATATAATGGTCAAGGGAAGTGTGCCGCATGACTGAAAGTAACAATGATAAGAGCAAGATAAAAAGTAGATAATGCAAGTAAGGTTCATGAGCGGGACGCGTCAAATATACTTCTGGAACCAGTCAGATAAGCCTTGCTGTAGTTGGGTCCAGGATGCGGGTCAACAGAGGACTCGCACAGAAGGAAAAGTCCACGTGCGAGACATTTCGAGTGCATTTCTAGAGCTGGCTAGTCGAGACATGCTGCAGGCGCATTCAGAATGCAGGTCAACAGAGGACTCACACATGAGAGGAAGTCCACGTGCGAGACGTGTCGAGCACATTTCTTAAGTTAGTCAGAGAAGCCTTACTATAGTTAGGTCTAGGATGCGGGTTAATAGAGGACTCGGTCAACAAAGGACTTGCACAAGAGGGAAAGTCCTTGTGCGAGACGTGTCGAGCGCATTTCTAGAGCTAGCTGGTCGAGACATGCTACAGTTATGTTCAAAATACAGGTCAACAGTGGACTCGCACAGGAGGGGAAGTCCACGTGCGAGACGTGTTGAGCACATTTCTAAAGCCGGTCGGAGAAGCCTTGTTGCATTTGGGTCTAGGGTGCGAGTCAATAGAGGCCTCGCACACGAGGGAAAGTCCACGTGCGAGACGTGTCGAGCGCATTTCTGGAGCAAACTGGTGGAGTCATACTGCAATCGCATCTGTAATGTAGGTCAACAGAGGACTTGTACAGGAGGAGACGTCCACGTGCAAGACATGTCGAGCGCATTATAAGAGTCAGTCGGCGAGCCTTGTTGTGATCATGTCCGTCGAGTCAACAAATTAATTACACATGAAGAAAGTCACAAGTTGAGTCCTGTCAAGCACATTATTGACAGAACTAATTGACAATTATCAAATCCATTGAATCCAGACACAAGCAGAGGTGTCAATATATTATTAAATACGAGTCATCTCAACAGTGCGATGTCTTCTAAAGAAGTCAAGGTACAAGCTAGCATGTACATGGATAAGCACACTCAAGTACGTTGTAAACAACAACAACAACAAAAAAAAAACAAAAAACAAAAAGGTACTACTTTTGTTCGTTTTACATCCCGTTAATGCCACTAGACCTGGCAAAATGTTGCCCGGACCCGTTACCCGACCCGTACCCGGGCCAAAATGCCGGGTACGGGTAGCCATTTTCACTACCCGCAGAAATTGGACCCGGACCCGAACCGACCCGTAAAAGACGGGTAAACTCGGGTCGGTTATCGGGTACCCGGGTTACCCGGTTATATGCCAGCCTATATATAATATTTCTAGGGTTTCTCTCATTTTCTCCCCCACTCACTTCACTCACTTGCTTCTGCCGCCCCTCCCCTAAAGTCTCCCTCACAGATCCCTCTCACAGGTCCCCTCTCTCAACTCTCGCTCTCTCTCACTGATCTGCCAAACTCACGACCACCTTACTCCACCCACGACACCACGTCGGTCACCCACGGCACCACGTCGGTCAGACGGTCACCCACTAGATCTACCGCATCTCGCCGCCATCGGTCGGTCACTTAGTCTGCCCGTCGCCACCAATCGGTCACACCTGTGGCCCCGTCGCCAACGATCGGCCACCACCGTCGCCCCACAACACCGATCTGTCACCACCGATCTGTCACCACCGATCGGTCGCCACCGTCGCTCACCAGTACTCCGTGGCCACCAATCAGTCACCCCGTGGCCCCGTGGCCACCGATCGGTCACCACCGTGGCCCCGTGGCCACCGATCGGTCACCACCGTGGTCCCGCAACACCGATCGTCACCACCGAGGCCCCGTCACCACCGATATGTCGCCACTGTCGTTGACCGTCAATTCGTAGCCTTGCAGTTGTTCTCGATCTGCAGATTTTTTTTCCCCAGATTGTTGAGATTGTTTTTTTTTTGCAGATGGATGGATGTTGAGATTGTTTTGTTATTTTTGTGAAATGAATTTTGATAGATAAACAATGAGTTATTTGACTTTTGGAGGTTAAAATATGTCTTAGTAGGTAATTAGATTATGTTTATTTTAAAAAATAATTAATTAAAAAATAATGATTTACCCGCGGGTAATACCCTACCCGTAAGGGTAGGGTACGGTTCCCAGAAATTCGTACCCGAAAAAACCCGGGTCTAAATTACCCGACCCGATTTTACCCGGATCCGACCGGGTTTTACCCGTACCCGCGCGGGTCGAACCGTTTGCCAGGTCTAAATGCCACTAGAAAGGGAAAAAGGTATATACATTTATCAAAATAAAATATATGTGCTGCTTGCCAGAAAAAAAGAAAAGAAAAGGGAAGAGAAGACAGAAACAGAAGAGAAGAAGATAACAGCGACACAAATTCGCGACAGCCTGCCGAGGAGATGCGACGGTGCGCCGGCGACGGCGTTGATAGACGCCGGAGGACTCCGGCTACCCCGTATAGAAGACGGGGACCGGCAACAGCCCGACGAAGGATGGTGGCAGAATCACAGCAGCAGCCATGGCCCGTCGCCGGCAATTACGTTGTGTCCTGGCAACGACAAGGAGGAACCTATGTAATGCGACAACGATTTGTTTTTTTAACGTCGCAGTTGTTATTAGATCGGGTAGGAGGTCTGTCCAATTTTTTTTAGGGTTCTTCCAATTTTGATATTTGAATCCTGAAAGGCGTATTCCAATGGTAACACATTCAGAACATGGGACAGCGTCAGGAAAAGCAGATATCAATGAATTTTGTATGTCGGTGAAATACTGAAAGCTACGGTATTTGACGGCAGATTAAATGATAATTATGTTTCGTATTTCATCTACTGAGATAGCAAGATTGATGGACAAATATGATGAGAAATTGGATGGGCAGATTTGTTAGGGGCATGAGAGCAAAATTGCAATGTATGAAATCAAGAGTTGGGCATACTGAAGCATGTTCTCTGACAAAAGACATACAGATAAAGAACGTGGAGGAAGGGCACCGTCAGAAGCTATACCTGTTAAATGGGGGGTGTCAAGCCACTAAGACAAAAACCAGCCGCAAGAGTCGTTACCAGCCGCCAAAGCGCGGTCAAAACAAAGAATCAGCTAGCCGTCGAGACTCCTAATCAGCAGCCAAGACAACAGAAAGTCAGACGTCAAAAGACCAAGGTCAATGGCGTATGGAAGGGGGGCACCTTCATATATAGGTACGTAAACCTAGGGTTTACCAGCTTCAGTACAAACTTGGTCTGTGGATGAGCCGTAAGCCCAAGGTTTATCGGCTTCAGTACAAGGCTTGGTCCGCGGAAGAGCCGTAAGCTCAAGGTTTACCAGCTTCAGGACTTGGTCCGTGGATAAGCCGTAAGCCCAAGGTTTATCAGCTTCAGTACAAGGCTTGGTCTGTGGATGAGCCGTAAGCCCAAAGCTCCAGGCAAGCGGACGCCCACAAAAAGAAATACTTCAAGCCTTGCGACGGTAATAAAAATAAATAAATAAAATACCACACAAGCCTTGAAGTGGGGGCAATTTGTAGACACTAAAAATAATTTTACCAGTCAATGGTAAGTTATTTTCTTTGTGACCAGTCAAATATTCAACGCTCTGAAAAATAGGGGCTTAGATGCTGACTTGGAGTCAAACAAGACAATGGGCTCGAAGTCAAAGACAAGTTGGAAGGACTAGTTCAAATAAAAATATTTGGTCTAGCCCATGGTCTTGCTGCCAGAAAGTTCAAATAAGTCAAGTTTGACCAAAAGTAATTAAATGAAAATAAATTCATTTAATTAACTGAAGATTTAATTAAGAGGGACAAAAATCCCTTTAATTAAAAGACAAAACCCCAAATCATGGGTATTCTAAATTTAACCCCACCACTTTACCTATAAATAGAGGGCTTCGGGTAGGGAAAAAAGACACATTGAGTCTCTACAAACAAGCCAACGCTCTGCCAAAACTCTGTCACAAGCATACGACATCTCGAGAATTACGCTTCATTTGAAGAACAATACGCACTAATCTAATGTCGTTCTTTAATCGAGCATTCTCAAAGACGAGGAATAATCTCTCTTTGATCCTAAACATCAAAGAGAAATTCACCTTCAACCGTGGAGATTCTACAAATCAAGAATTGTCCTCAAGGAAGAAGTCAACGTAGCGGTTCGCGAACAAGCTATTCTAGCCCTTGGATCGTGACCAAAATTGGAGATTGAATCAGAGAACTCATATTTATTTTCTAATTAAATTACAGAGTGGTGTAACCCTTAGTTTTAAACAATATATATATCTTTAAAATGTAATTTGTGCATTATTTCTTATCTCGCAGATTTAGACACGAAATTTGTGTGTACAGAGACCCCAAAGTTTCCAAACATAAGCTACAAGTTGTCGTTGAAGATTGTGGAATTCTGGCCTAATTTTTCCGACCTAGTTATCCTCGTGTTATTTGAGGGAAACCAGTGAGCAAATTTTCGCAAATATGGGGGCATATAAAGTAGAGGTGGCAAACTGGGTGGGTGGTTTGGGTTTGGGTATGAATTAAATGGGTTGGGTATAAATGAGTTAGTAACCCATATCAACCCATTTATTTGCGGGTCAAATGGGTCATGCCTTTAATGGGTTGGTTTCACCCATTAACCCAAAAATGACCCATACCTAATTTACAAGTTAATAATATTCTCGACTCTCTCTCCTTCATCTACGTCATCACCGTCACCAGCAATAGCTGCCACATCGACAACTGTCGACACTGCCACACCCACAACAACCACATCAGCCAACAGCAACAGCCCCGCCGCACTGCTACCAAAATCCCGTCGACAAAACCCACCATTGTAGACGCAACCACAACCCCATCGCCAAACCAGAATATAGCACCACCATAGCCCAGCCGTATTGCTACAACCATGACGATAACAACCACCTACACCACTTTTGAATGCCACTAGAGCTCCTACCTATACCAAAATATCCACATCCACCACCACAGCCCCGTCGCACTGCGACTACCATCCCTTCGACAACAATGCAACGACCTCCATTTGAGCCCCCATAAGTACTTTGGAGATCATCCTTACCTGCAAAACCGAGATCTACTACAGATCTGAGCCAAGATGGCTCTGATTTTTGGATCTACATCTACCTCAAGGTCTTCGTCAGAATTTTCTGAGATGACCTCTAAACTACTTGAGGTCTTCTGGAGCGAGGGTATAGCTTGGTTGTGCGTGGTTTTTTGTTTCATATGGCGGGGATGGGGGAACAGGATGACGACGATGAACGGTTATCGGCTTCGGCATGTGGCAGTGGCGGCCGGTCGCAATGGTGTGGCTGGTCTGTTGGTTGTGACTGAGAGTCTAGATGGTTTAACGGGCACCCACTTATAAACCATTTAAACCCATGGTTTATTGGGTTCTAAATATAGTTGACCCATTAAGACCCAATTACTAAATGGATGGATTTGGGTGTCTTTTAAATGGGTGGGTGTGGGTGGATAAATGGGTTTGGGTCAAGATTGACACCCCTAATATAAAGTGCACGGTTACACACTTATATTGTACTCTGTGGGTCTGAATAGCTTTGTTGTGGCAATATACAATGGATGTTGCCTCTCAGACAAGCAATATGCAGTCATTACCAATCTTTTTTACAACCAAATAGAATTATGCTTGAAACAGATTCTTGTCAATGAAATGCTTGACCGGAGTGATATTTCAATGAACTATGTTCAGTAACGTCTGATCACTTCAGCAACAGTTTATTAGTTTTGCCTAGTTATTGTTTTCTCATGTGAAAATCTAACCATTTCAAGCCACAAGTATAACTAGTTGCCTCAAAACCTACACAAGGATAAAAGATTAATCAATGAACGTAAGCAGATCATATGTTTGACATCTGTAAGCACATCAACTTGGTCAAAACATATCCAATTGGACACTGGGGGCAATTCTTAACCATAAGATGTTGCAAAAAATTTTCTATTTTAGTTGTCTAAAAGACATACAAAGAGGGCAGTAAAGAAGAATAACAAAAAGTAAATACAGTACTTAATGTGTTATCCATCTCCTTAGGCTGCCATATCTGCCATGACACCACGTACCTCCGTGACTCCGACCGTTAATTTGGATGTCGTTAGTACTTGTGCACGTTATTGGACATACCAAGGGTTAGGAAGCCCTTTGGTACTATGGCCGTAGAGGTTTGAGCATAGTCAAAATCACCTTATGTCTTTAGAAAACCAAGAGTTTAAACCTTTACCCTCAATCTAGTGGACCAGGTAAAATGTGCGCGTGTAAGACTTTCAAATTTTAGTCCTAACTTTAAGAGAAATAAATCATGTAATCGTAGGAATAAATCAATAAGCTCCACCCCGTGCACATATAACCAATAACCAATACATGACATAATACATGAAGCAAAGATAAGCATAAGCACAAACAAGCATGATAAAATAAAAAATTGGCATGGCAATAATATTTAGGGCTGCAATATGGGCTGGTTTAAAATGGGCTTTAACCAACCCAGCCCAAATTTGGATAAGTTTTAACCCACCAAACCCCAACTAATTCAATTTTGGGTTGGTCTGAGTTGGTTCAACATTTAAAGGAACTAAATTAGGTCAAGCCCATTAAAACCAAACTAACCCATCCTAACCCAAAAGAAAAAACCGATCTCTCATCCTCTCCTTCCCCGACACTCTGCAGACTGAAAGAATAGCTACTCTTATTTTGCCCAAATCACTTTCTAGGGTTCCAACCCGAGAAAGCGATCATGCTCTTCTTCTGTAAAATTCAGTTTTTCCTCTCTCTGGATCAGTGGGATAGTGCTTGAAAGAACAACTATTCTTTATCTACTTCACTTATGTGCTTCTCCGGCTACGACACAGTTGCCTCGTCTCCGTATTAGCAGCTGGAATATTCTCCGCTTTTCAACCCCCTATTGTCTCCCGAGCTTGAGGTACTTTATAAATTGTGGTTATATTGTTTCCTCACCCCAATCAAAAGTTCTTCCTTATAGCCTTGGTCCCTCTCTATTTCACTCAGCCACAATGAACAATGCTCATGTTTAATGGTTGTGTTTATGACCTTTTTTTTGTTGGATTCTTGATTACAACAGCATATTTGGGTTACTGGGTAGAGTGGTAGGATTGTCTAGAAAGCTTTGGAAAAGTAGCAAACAAATCATATTTATCTTGGATCGAATTCATTTTTGTCTTTTGATGACCTTTAGTCTTCTTATTTTCCATGAGCACAAGACTCCAGGAAAAGGAAATCAAGTGATAGATTTTCTTGTTGGTTTTTAGGTGTTAAAGGTAGGAAGTATTCAGCATTAACACATTAACACGTAGATTGCCTTTTCACATAATTTCCTTCCATGTATGACTTTTTCTCATTAGGAAATCAAGACTAGTATTATTCAAAAGTGGCACTTCTTCATTTTCTTAGTCAAATTATTGACTAGCTTAAGGCATTTCTATATAGTGGTAATTGCCCAACACCAGAGATGACTGGTGGTAACTGTGTAAAAAGAAGTTTAAAAGAATAGCAGATAGCTTAAGATTGTTGGCAATTGTTCATCTTCTAACCTAGTTGTACTTCATTCCGCCCTCTCCTTGTCCTTCGCCTGCATGGTCTCTGTTGTGTGTTTTTGCAAGTGCGGTTTCAATGTATTAAGTGTTATAATTTATTACTTGTTTTCTCCCTCTACACATGTTGATGTCCATTTACTTTACTAGTGTGAGGACGACAATAGTACTTTTTAATTAGACTAGAGTTTATTAGTGGTTTTTTAATGCCTAAGCTATGTGTTTATTTATTGATTGATCTTTTATTTATCAAAGATTAAAGTCATATTTATAAGTCGAATGTGAGTAATGTTAGTTTTTAGATAACGAGACGCGTGAAGAAAATTATTCATTCCCGAATGAAACAAAAAATTAATTCGATGTTAGTTGAGTTGGGTTGGGTTGAAACCCAAATCATAGCATTTTTACTCGGGTTGGGTTGGGTTGGGCTTTTTTTACAAAAGTCCAATTTGGGTTGGGTTGAGACAGGCTTTGAAAAGGTTGGGTTTTCTTGGGTTGGGCTGAAAACCAACCCAACCCGTCCAAGTTGCACCCCTAATAATAATGAGTCTAATCCTTTGCAGCGAAGTTGCTACTGTGACAGCCTGCGTCCATGCACTAACATAAAGTCGCCATCTAATTATCGTAATAGAAAAAAAAATTAAAAATCCTGATTTTGATTCCGTATACACAATTGACTAGTTTGGCACGTGAAAAGTCCATCTAGCCCATTACAAAAGAAGGTCATTTAAAAGAAAAAATAGGATGACGTACAAGTTCATTAAGCACATTACAAACTAATACTATATTACTAAATAGCTAGAGAAGCAAAAAAAAAAAAAAACCGTAGAGGAAGCGCAATCATTCACTAGCCCAAATCAAGATACTGTAACATCATCCTGTACAAGGCCTATCCATTCCTATTGAACATCATCACTTGATCGAGATGCAAAAAAAGCGAGTGCAGATGGTAGAGTGAAAATACTATCTCTTGCCCGGAAAATATGTACAAAATGAAACCTTCTACAGCTATTTAGCACACAAGACAGAGAACTGGAACTATGAACATCACTAAAAAAATAATCGAGTTGTCTGTATCAGGAGACCGGAGTGAGGCGATAGAAAAATAACATGGAAGCAACCAAGAGAATTAAGCCAATGAAGAACTAAAATTAATGCCGATGTCGTCGCACTAAAGATATCTTCAGTAACAATCACATCAATACGAGCACTAAAAGGCTTCCAACAGGAGTTGAATAAAACCAAACCAACTCCAAACCTCAATGCATTCTCTGATTTAGTCACTGACATAGCATAAAATACATGCGATGAACATATAGGGCTTGTGCATTTATCATAGAAGTAAATTAGATAAAGAGGACGAAAAAAGTGGGTAAAGCTAACATGTACCACTTGATCATCCAGACAACAATGCATCAGTACTTTCTTTATCTTCTTCTTAAACAACTGATGTATATTGCACATAATTAAAAAAATTACACATTTTAACTCAAAGTCGAACCAAAGAGAATGATGATTTCGAAAGACAGAATCAGTTCGGGCTTCCCAAACAAGCCATAGCACTACCGCAATTTATAATATGCAAAACAAGTCACCCAATTTACAATGTAAAGGCAAGTCCGGCCAATGACTAATACACTGTCAATGAAAAAATAGTATACACTGTGTCAATGAAAAACTAGTTGTAAAAACTAACATGTTCTGTAAAAAATTGATACCAAGGAAAGTGGGTTCGTAGTCAACGTGGAGGTGCCACAAGGAATGCAGTCCGAGTCAGATGCCAAGTATGTTAATGTAGAACACAACAAGGTTGGAACAAGGGCAGAGACCAAGGGCTTCCTAGACAGAGCCTGAGGGTGGCAGTGCTGCGAGGGCGATGGTGCATGATGAATACACGACGACAGTCACAATCCGATGCTGAGGTCCAGAGTCAGGGTCCTGTATGTTTCTCTCTCTAGAATTCTATAGTGAGAAAGTGAAAATGTTCTGAAAATGTCCAACCATCCAAATGAATTCTCAAGACCTCTATTTATAGAGATTGAGATGATGATGTCATTAACCGACACGTGGCGTTCCCCGGGAGTGACACGTCACCGGGGGGTCCACGGGTGTAGGTGCTCCACGGACTGTCAGATCGCATATTCACTCGGCCTGCTCCTCACAGCGTCGCTTTATCTATCTGGAAAGACTGGCTCCCACAGCGTCGGTGTGGCCAGAGAACCCTCTTGATCTAGCCACTAATCCAAGCCTTTGTAGAGTCCCACAGGCCTGGCAGCGGTGGGGAAGACCCGACGCCCTACTGCCAGGTGAACTAGGCGCGATGCTCTCCGAAGACCTGCTCCCATCTTAGAGTGACCTTGGGGTCATAGTCCCTAGGGGTGCCGATGCAAGCCCCCAGTGCCGGAGCACGTAGGCCAGTCACGCAGGCACACTGGCAGAGATAGTGTCCCGGAAGAGTCGCCTATTCCGCGGGCCGAGGTAGCATCCCGGAGGAGCCGTCTACCTGGCCGGCCGAGGTAGCATCCCGAAGGAGCCGTCTACCAGGCAAAAGGGGAGTCTTCATGTTGGAGCACTTAGAGCTCCCTAAAAGATATTGTGTCCCAAAGGAGTCGCATATCCCCGTGGGTAGTCCTTGTGCCGTAGCACTAAGAGCACATCAAGGTAGCATCCTGGAGGAGCCGTCTACCCGACGGGCCGAGGTAGCATCCCAGAGAAGCCGTCTACCCGGAAGGGGAGTTGGAGAGCTCCCTGGTGGAGATAGTGTCCCGGAGGAGTCGTCTATCCCCGTGGGTGAGTCCTTGTGACGAAGCACTCAGGCGCATCAAGGTAGCATCCCGGAGGAGCCATCTACCTAGCAAAAAGGGAGTTAAAAAGCTCCATGGCGGAGATAGTGTCCTGGAGGAGTCGCCTATCCCCGCGGGTGAGTCCTTGTGCCGGAGCACTCGGAGTGCGTCAAGGTAGCATCCCGGAGGAGCCGTCTACCTGGCAGAAATGGAGTCTTCATGCCGGAGCACTTAGAGCTCTCTAACAGAGATAGTGTCCCGGAGGAGTCGCCTATCCCCACAGGATGATGCGCACTCCGGAGAGTGGGTCGAAGCATGTTCCACGACCAAGGCAAGGTGCGCATGGTGTGGTGAATAAGTGTGATGTTCGGGGGGCATGTAACATGATTGTGGTGCATGGGCGCGATGAAGTGCGTATGGTGCCGGGGGCACGGTAGTGTGATAGAGAGCATGGGGGCACGGCTGTATCAGCGGCTCTGCGCACGGGCGCGGCGGAGTGTTAGAGTGCGGTGCCCAGACGCCAGCGACGGGGGTCGCGAAGACGACGTCCGGGCGACAGATGACGAGCGACGCGGAGTTGGCGCGCGGGGGCGGGTGAAGTCCAGACGAATGGTGACAGGGGTCGCGGAGATGACGTTTGGGCGACGGGGTCACAAAGTGACGATGTCACTCGCGAAGACGACGGGGTCACAAAGTGGGGTCGCGGAGTGACGTCGGGGCGACGTGGTCGCGGAGTGACGTCGGTGTGACGTGGTTGCGGAGTGAAGTCCAGGCGACGTGGTCGCGGAGTGATGTACAGGCGACGGGGTCGCAGAGTGACGTCCGGGGCGACGGGGTCGCGGAGTGATGTCCGGGCGATGTGGTCGCGGAGTGATGTATGGTTCCTTGAAGAGAAGTGAAGGTGTTAAGTATGGAGACCAAAGGCCAACGCATAGGGGGAGGCCAATGCCAACCCCAAGGGAAGGCCAAGGCCGAGGCCGACCCCATGGGGAAGGCCAAGGCCGAGGCCGACCCCAAGGGGAAGGCCAAGGCCAACTTCCTTGAGCAAGTGCCATGGCGCGCCGACGGACGATGTGCGACGGTAGAAGCATGATGAGGCGTCGTGCGAAAATGAGTTTCTTAGTGACGAAGTAACGTAACGAAAGTGAGAAGTGCACGTGACTTGAGCGTGCATGCTTTGACCAGTTGTGAGCTTTTAATATTGACTGTTGCTTGTGCGGATGTGTCATGCAAAATGGGACCCTAATGGATGCCTTTGGGAACAAACATGAACTTGCCACAAATCTTTATTACAAGGACAGTCCAAGAAAAGATGTCGATGGGTTTTAGTTTCTAAGGAACATATGGGGCACACATCCATAATAGGGAAGCCTCTTTTAACCAGTTCAGAACGCAAAGGCAATCTTTGATGCATAAATTGCCAAAGGAAAACCTATTTTCTCAGCTAATGGCAAGGGCCACAATTTTTTTCCAAAGTCTAAGAGGCATAACGTGTTCTCACAGGTGAGAGGCACTAGAACTATCATGAAGTAATTGGTAAACTCTACTGACTAAAAAGTTTCCAAACTTAGTATATGGCCAGTAGACTTCATCACTGGAACCAAAAGGGAGTATGGAAAGTTGGAAACCTTGGGGAGCAATATCTGTAAGGAACACTTGTAGGATACAAGCCATATTCCAGGTACGAGTATTTAGAAGAAACATATCACTTACCTTCATTTTCCATTACTACTATTATTAAAAGGAATCAACTGTGAAGGTGGAGAATTAGGTAACCGTTAGACCATCCAAACTGAAATAGAACGTCCATCCCCTATGTGCCATTGAATACCTTGCTTCAGAACTTGTTGCCCTACTAATATACTATGCCACACCCATAAACTAACCATAGGACGTCCAATGTAGAGAAAATTATGTCTCTTAAAATATCTACCCTTAAAAACTTTCATAATTAAATTATTAGGCATGGACCATATTTTCCAAGCTTGCTTAGCTAACAGGGCTTCATTAAAAGTATGAAAACTACGAAAACCCAAGCCTCCAGAGCATTTAGGAAAACATAAAGTTGGTCAGTGAATCCAATGAATAGATTTATGAGTTGCTTCACTAGACCACTAAAAGCAAGAAAGAATTTGATCCAACTCCCTACATACCTAAGCTGGGGATTTGTACATAGACATATAATGAATAAGGAGAGAAGAAAGAACCGAATGTATAAGAGTGGCTCTCCCAGCTTTGTTTAAAAGTAGACCTATCCAATGAGCACATTTAGATGCTCAATGATACCAATAAACGTTTCCTTCCGATTAGTAACCACATCCAGCTGTATACCCAAATACTTCCAAAGCTTGGCTGAATATGAAAATCAAGATCCTACTCGATATGCTCACGGATAGCAACAAAAGCATTCGGACTGACAGACGGGCTTGACTTAGACCAATTGATTTGTTAACCCGAGATAACGGTAGAAAATCTAATATATTGTGCAGTCCTTTAACGTGATTGTTAACACCTTTCCTAAGACTTAGAAATAAATAAATATCATATGCATACATTAGGACCAAAGGGATCCTGGTCCTACTTTAATCCTGAAAATGCGTCCAAGAGTTTTCGCGTTAAACAAAGCAACTAACATGACTTATGAACATAAAATAAAAGAAAAGAAGAAAGGTGATCTCCTTGTCTGATTCCGCAGGATGGCTCAAAAAAAGGAGGAGTAGCACCATTTATAAGAACTAAGTAGGACATAATTGTAACACATTGCATTATAAGGCGTATCCATCCATATGGAAAATCAATTCCTAACAGATAATGTTGAACAAATTCCCAACGCAATATATCAATAATCTTGCTCATATCCACTTTAAGTGCCAACAAAACTAAACGACCTTTGGAGCGACGTTGTACACAGTCAGAAGCTCTTGAACCAGGAATAAACTAAACGACATTTTGAAAAAGAGAGACTATATCACTCATAAGTGGTTTCAACGTATTCACTTGGCTTTAGAAATAGTTTTGTAAACCACATTACATATGCTGATAGGTCTAAAATCCATTACAGTCTCAGGAGAGGCAATTTTGGGCACGAGAGTGAGAGGAAGGTCCAACTAACTTTAAGAAGCATTCTCCTAGAATTAAGGAAGGAAAGAACTCCTTTAGTGACAGTGGTCCTCATAAGTGGCCAACATTTTTGAATGAACATGGCCAGTATACCATTGGCCCCAGAGCCTTAAGAGCACATATTTGAAAGGTAGCCACTTTAATTTTTTTCAATCGTAAAAGCTCGATTAAGGTGCTGAATATGAGTAGGCAAAAGAGGTTAGGAAAAAAATCAGAGAGCAAGCAGAATTGATGATTACCAGATGACGGAGATGAAGGCGGGTTATACGGATTCTGAGACAACGACACAAGAGCCTTATGAATGTTAGCCTCATCAGTAATTAATAAACAATGATCATCTTTGATAGAAAAAAATTTCTTATGCATATGACGTATAATCGTAGAAGCATGAAAAAATTTGGTATTAGGTCACCTAATTCTAAGAATCTTATTTTCGAACGTTGAGCCCAAAAAAGCTCTTCGCAGTTGAGCATAAAGTTAATTTGCTGGCAAAGGCCAAATTCTAAATGACAGTTTAAAGGTTCATTCTGAATATTACTTTGCACCACTGATAACAATTATTGATTCACATGAATAAGCCAAGGCAACTATCAAAGACGAACTAAACCCTGGGAAGATAAAATCTTAAGGGCAAATTACACTTATATCCCTGAGGTTAAGGTATAATTACAGTCAAGGACAACGAGTTTCAAAATGTAACATTCCGTGACCAAACACTTTTAAAATGTATCAGCTGTGTCCATCCGTCAGGTTTTCGTCCAAAAAGTGTACTTTTTTAATGATGTCATCAATACGTATTTTTAAAATGACGATACTACCCCTTGTACTGTATATACTGAATATTTTTAAAAATTTTAAATTTTGATTTCAGCCTTAATTTGAAGATTAGGGTTTTAAAACCCTAAAATTTGAATTTGGATTTTGTTGAAACCCTAATTTACAAATTGGGGTTTTCTTGAAACCCTAATTTGCAAATTAGCAAATTAGGGTTTCAAAAAACCCTAATTTGCAAATTAGGGTTTTTTGAAACCCTAATTTGCAAATTAGGGTTTCAAGAAAACCCTAATTTGCAAATTAGGGTTTCAAGAAAACCCTAATTTGTAAATTAGGGTTTTGTTTGCAATCCCGACTAAAGAGGCCGCGCCGCCGCCATCTCTGGCGCTAACTCCCGGCGTCGTCCTCGATCGAGGCCAACCCGGCGGCGAAGCCGAAAGCCTCCTCCTCGACGTGACGGGCGACGGCAGTTGCCTCATCGGCGGGAATCGGGCCGTAGCGCTTGGAGAGCACGGAGGCGGCGGAGAGAGAGAGAGTCTCAATCAGGCGGCTGAGGACGGCGTCGTGGGTGCGTTGGGTGGGCGGCCAGATGCTGAAGGAGACGCTGACCTTCTCCGGCTGGCTTTGCGGCGGCTGGGAGTCCAGGGTGAGGGTTTCGGCTTCGGCGGCCATGGAGGACTTGGGGTGTTTGGATCTTGTCGTTGTTGTGTCTTCCTGTTTGGCTACAGGTATGGGCAGGGAGGGGGGGGGGGTGTTGAAGAAAAGTAATAGCATTAATGACATTAAAAATAAGATGAAAAAATGGCATTAAAAAAAATAAGATTCCAGCTTAGGGGCAATGTAGTCTTTTCATTAAAACCGTTAGGGTTTTTAAGATTCCGTTTGGTCAATGGACATAAGTGTAATTTGTCCAAACTATTGTCCTTGGCTGTAATTACCCCTAAACCTCAGGGATATATGTGTAATTTGCCCAAATCTTAAATAAGGTTTTGAACTAGTTCAGTAAAACAAATAAAGGAGAACCTTCCGACATCAAGGCCCAAGAAGATTCCATTAATGAAACGCATGCATGATTAGATAACCACATCCCTTCAAACCATTGAGGCTTAGGAAAATGCTCGCAAAAGGGCAACATATCACGTAATATAGGAGAATGATAAGAGCGTTGAATGCCCAACTTTAGAGCAATAGCATCCGTGAACATCATAATCCAATCAGGTGAGGCCATAATTCTATCTAATTTTTGAAACACAAAAGCCAAAGCCGGAGAGCCCCATACCCAAGTAAATGGAGGACCCACCTAACAATGTCAGATAGACCAAAAAGTTCTAAGAAATTCCTCAAAATTTGAGAACCAAAAATGTTACGCAAGTGACAACCAATTTTCTTACAGGATTTTGAAACCTGATTACAGTCACCACGCAGACAAAGAGGCCCAAAATAGGAAGCAAGATAAGAGGCCAACAGATGCCAAGTACTAAGTCTAAGTTGCATATGAGGATGTCCATAAACAAAATCAAGGTAAACTAATCCCTCAACAGGAATTTGGAAAGAGGTTAAATAAGATTTTTAACTCCCATGATAACATTCAAATATGTAGAAGACTGCTATATCCTAACCAAATGCCACCACTAGCATTAAGAGAATCAAGTCCAACAAAGTCCACAAACCCCAATCGTTTGAACAAAACAACTACTTTAGCAAAAGCCATCTTTGTTTCCATCAAGAAAACTACATCAGGCCACTGCAAACATATCAAATGAAAAGTTGCACGAACTGTGGTGGATTGACCCAGGCCACCACAGTTTCAGCTTTAAACATTGATGAATCAGACCATGGTTGGTGAGGCCAAACGAGCAAAGCCATTTGCGTGAGTTCTGTAAACCCTTTCATGATATAGGCAGCTCAAATACACTACCATCAATTTCCATAGGATTAAACCCGTCCAAACCCAAACCCATTATCCCCATGCCAAGTTCATCAAGAATTCCAGCATATAACCAATTACAGGATTCAAACAGAGGCAAAGGACCAAATCAAGGAACAAAAATGGAATAGTAACAAGGTTAGGGAACAAACCTAGTGGTTGATCAATAATCAAAGGAGAGGGAGATTTTAATTTCATGAATAGAAATTCCTCATTTACAGTGTTACCAAAGGAGTCACGATCTCGTTTGAGTGAGCCCGATGAAGAATAACAACAACACTCAGTATCTTGAGACTTAGCATCTTATATTGACTCAAAGAGGAATTCAAGAGTAATGGTAATGGTAGCTTTATCATCAAAGGAAACCTCCATGAAATCACCTCGAAACAATCTCAAATAAGCATCCACTTTGAGGTTAATTGAGGGTTATAAATCTTCCATCTTCAAATCCTCAGAATCAGAAGGTACAACAACGTGAAAAATCGAGCTGAGACTACTCAGCACCACCTCCGGTATAACAAGAGTCACCGATGAGGAATCCACCAGAGGAAAGTTACCAGATGCCATAAAAGAGGAAGACTCCATGTGTACAGTGTCAATACCAGATGTGCCAGCTTCATAATCATTTGCAACAGGCCGAATCCAAGGATAGTTGGTACCATATTGATTCATAAGTCCAATTTTGGGATGAGAAAAGTCAGTAGTCAGCTTTGTTGAATTAGCCCAGTCCAAATCCTCAAAGGCCCGTAGCATATTAGAAGAAGAGGCCCTATTGATAGTTCTTTTCCTTTTGGGTTAACAAAATCAATAATTAGAAAAGGCCCAGATAAGCATAGATCAAAATATTGCCATGCGACAGTAGGCAGATGAGCTGAGTGACAGGGCAAATGACAGGTGGCAGAAAAAGTCAATATTGGATTTGGAGAACACACAATCAAACTTTTTTTTATCATTCGCAAAATCAGATTTCCCAGCACCTGGACATGACAATGCCTGGAATCACCATCTAGGGAAAAGAAGTCCCCAGACGACCTCGTTCCAGAAGCATTAGAGTAATAGTCCATGCAGATCAAGGGCTCACCGGAGAAGATAAACCATGGGATATATAAAAGTCTTCCACATCATGACTACTTACGTCATTGGAGTAATAGTCCATGCCGATTTTTACAACATCATCGTGTTCTAGTTCAATCCGAATGCGACTATTTCTATTCCAATTCTCGGGTAAACAAAGGCCTGTGTACCTGAGAATATAACTGATTGTTACCCGGTTGAGAATATCGATTCAACACCACCTCAACCAGTCTTCAAGGATACATAAGAGAAAAGCTACACAGACTATTCACATGCCCTATTACACCACATCAATAACAAGCCCGGAAGACTTTCTCGTAGGCAGCCCAAACCCATGTTCCATTTTCTTCAGTTGTTGGAACATATAATTTAGCCACCAATGGTTCATCTACAAGAACCTTAAATAATACCCGAAAGTAATCTTTTCAAGCTTGCCGAACTTCATACCAGTCCACAACCACAACTTCACCTAAGTAACCACCAAAATTGAGAGCAAACTCATAAGAGAAATACTCTGCAGGCACATCATTGAACCGTACCCATAGATTAACAGTGGAAAAATCTGACCTGGGAACATACCCAAAATGGTTGCCAACAAATTAAGATCAGCAGCGCACGATCCATTGATATTCCAAAGACCCTTTGCTAAAAGGCACTCTAAATCAATTGGATCAGTAAAATGAAAAGCATAAAAAATACCCACAAGTCCCGACAGTGCCTAACAGACGCCATCATAGATTAACTACACTTTGTAGCAAATGAAGAGTAAACACCCTTTGATCAACAAATTTACCAGTCAGAGTGTTCTTCCATTTTGTAAGTTGAGAAAAAAATCTGATCTTGATCCTAACAAGAGCAAGATTACCACAACACTCCAAATATAGGAACCTCATCTGGATTAGAGGATGCAACGTTGGATATCAACATGAAATCGTCACCAAACCAATGACGTTGTACCAAAACCACCTTTGGATTCTTAGACAAGCAAAATAACCTATGTTCTTCAAATTGTGAGGAAGACTATATCTAACCATTATGCAAGCTAATCAATGTTTAGTCAAAAATCCGAAGGAATCTGTGGTTATGGCAATCGATACTTTTTAAGGGGAGATGAGCATTACGCGGATGTATAGCAAACGGTACTTTTATGGCAGAGTTGTTTTTCTATTCAACATAACTAGAATGTATATTTGTTGACAAAAATAGGGTGTGTTGGCAAGTGACTAATCAAGTTTGTTACATTTTAGGAATGGTCATTTGTTGTACAACAACAACGGGTTTATCATAAAATATTGTCATTAAAGTTTTTTGTCGCTAATGTTAAAATTTAAAGAAATAATATTTTATCGCTAATTTAGTAACATTTTTAGGACAACAAAGGGTGCTCCTTGTTTGGTACTATTCCCTTAGCAAAAGTAGGTAATGCTGATTTCAGTATCTTAATAGCTGGTTGAGAAATCTTCCGGTGGATTGTTCTCTCATAGGCCATGTTTTAAATAACTTTTTTTACTTTATATATAGGGTTAATTACTCACGGCACCCCTGTGGTCTGCCCTAAATTACACACGGACCCGCCTATCTTTGTAAATTACACTCTGCTCCTAAAATCTAACTTTCTTTAACGGTGTTAATAGCTGGACATAAAAAAACATTTATGCCTTTGTATATAAGTACACATTGTATGCAGTCCTGAGGAGAAGAAGCATCCATCGCCGTCTACCAGCAGCTAGAGTTGTCAAACGGGCCGAGCGGCCCGCGGGCTGGCCCGACCCAGCCCGGTTCTGGCCCGGGCTGGCCCGGCCCCGTCGATGAATAGTAGCGGCCCGCGTGCAGAGGGCCTGGGGCCTGGGCCTAGACCAGGCCTTCAAAATCTGGAAAAATGGCCCGGCCCGGCCCGGTTTGGCCCGGTCTGCGGCCCGGTTATTTGGCCCGGTCTGCGGCCCGGGTTTGGCCCCGGTTTGGCCCCACTTTTTTTGAATCTTTTGCTTTTCCCCCCCTTTCTTCCACCCCTTTTCCAAACTTCCACTTTTACCCCCCCAACAGCTATATAACGGCTAGTTTGGGGGGTATTTTAGTCTAACCTATATTTTTCAACTCCTTTACACTCTTACCCTCCCCAACAACTATAAACGGCTAGTTTGTAGGGGTATTTTGGTCTTTTGTGAAGTTTCTAAAATCTATAAATTCACACCATTTCTCTCTAATTTTTCACACCAATCTTCTTACTCTCACAACAAGCTTTGCTACTATTTTCCTCTCCAATTACTACTCTTGCTAATTACTACTAGTATTTACTAATTAGTACTCTTGTTTATTAATTACTAGTCTTGCTAAATTCTTTTTAATTACTAACTCTCTAATATTTGTTACTCTTATTATTTCTTATTATTACTAAGTACTAACTTTGTATTTAGTTACTCTTACAAAGTTTAGCGTGAAATATGTCTGGAATAATTAAGAGAATTAGGCGTGCATCGTCATCACGAAAAACATCATCATCATCGCAAGCACCACCACCAGCACAAGCGCCAGCGCCACGGCCATCAGAAACACCAATCCAAGCACCAACACAACCATTCATTCATGGACGAATGAGTACAAGCTCTATGATAGATACCCAAGCCAATTGGGAGTTCAATCAAAACATTCCAGATTTTGAATACACGCCTGATGAAGACCCCCCGCATTATAGTCAAGGACACAGCTCGGTTGGCGAAGCTACTACTCAGTGGCATAATCTCAACCCTATGCCTGGTCATGATGAAGAAGGGCCGAGCAATGCCTCCGATAACGTGCCAGAAGTCCAAAAGGGGAAAAAGAAGAAAGCCGAGTGTTGGAATCATTTCGACGTAGTTACGGTGGACGACACCCGAAAAGCTCGATGTAAGTACTGTCTTAAATTATTTTTGACTGGTAGTGGTAATGGACATCTTAACAGGCATTACCCTCAGTGTGCACCTCGACAAGGTCACGTCGAACCTACCCAAACGCAATTATCTTTTGACGGTAAGTTATTTGTTTATAATCAGTGAGAGCAAAGAGACGGTCTCGCTGAATTTGTTATTCATGATGAACAAGCCTTTTCTTTTGCCGATAATCCTAAGTACTCTAGATATATGAACACATACGTCCAACCTTTGTACAAAAAGGTTACTAGAAACACAACTAGATCCGATGCACTCCGACAGTACAAGGCTGCTAAAGCACGCCTTATCGATTATTTCGATAAATTTGACGGTAAAGTTAGTCTTACTTCTGATATTTGGCAATCTCCTTATACTTTTATTAGTTATTCTTGTGTGACCGCTCATTGGATTGATGCAGATTGGGTTATGCACAAGAGAATCATCGCTTTCGAGCACTTCCCTTATCCGCACGATGGAATGAACATTGCTACTCTTATATTAAAAGCATGCACCGCATTTAAAATTAAGGATAAGATTATGAGTGTTAGTTTTGATAATGCTTCTAATAATAAAGCTGCTGTTGCAGCTTTAAAGGAGACGCTTCAACCTGTACTTCATGGTGAATTATTTCATGTTCGTTGTGTTTGTCACATTATTAATTTAATTGTTCAAGATGGTTTAGCTGCTGCAGGAGATATTCTGCTCAAAATGAGGGGTATGACAGCGTATGTTAATGGCTCGAGTTTGAGAACACAACAATTTAAAACATTGTGTGTTCAATATAATATGCCTTGCAGGAGAGCAGTTACAGATGTGGTCCACAGGTGGAACTCTACATACCACATGCTTTTACACATTCTGGCATACCGAGAAGTCTACACGCATTTTCTACTAACCCAGTTCCCAGCCGGCTTGCCAACTCAAGAGGAATGGCAGATGGCCACATACCCAGCTGAATTTTTGGAGGTATTCTACACGTCTACCAATTTATTATCTGGTACGTACTATCCCACCTCTCCTCTCGCTGTAATAGAAATTCTGAAGATGGCTACAATGTTAACAAAATGGAGATATATAGGACCCTTTAGGGAAATAGTACAAGTGATGGATCAAAAATTTAATAAATATTGGAGTAAACTGCCTGCTATTTTTAGTGTGGCTACTTGTTTAGATCCTAGGTTAAAGTTGCATGGCGTGAACGCCTCGATACAAGAGATATCAAAATTAATGCACTACACAGCAGAGGACACAACCTTGCTCACAGCAAAAGTGAGCAAGAGGTTTGATGACTTGTTCAACCTCTATCGTAATTCTGCTGACGTGCGCGGGCGAGCTACATCATCATCCACTGCTGAGAGGTATTATGCGCCATACCTTCAAGGCTTTGAACATCTAGTAGCAAGACAACTACCAGGTGAAGGTACTTATAATTCGGGAGGTTCGTATAATTTTTCCTCTTTTAATGAGATTGGTGTATATGCAAATACTGATCATTATTCTGATTTATCAAGGCAAGAACAGGTTAATTTTAATTTGTTAAATTTTTGGAAACAAAATCAAAACATGTATAAAACTTTATCCCAAATTGCACGGGATGTACTGCCAGTGCAAGCCTCCACGGTTGCTTCAGAGTCGACATTTTCAGCAAGCGGGAGGGTTTTGGATGACAGGAGGAGTCGTCTTAACCCCGAGTCGCTCGAGCTATGTGTATGTTAGAAGGATTATCTTGATGCAAAATACCGCGAGCAAGATAAATCGATTGATGAGAGGAAGAGCAGTGACTCGGATATTGAAATACTTCCGGATGATTAGGTAATTTGTTTTTATTTTCCTCTTTTGATCCTTTTGGTTGACGTTGCAGATTTCTTGATCTTTGATTGCTGATATTTTGGATAGACATGCATTATTTTTTTGATTGTTAGAGTTTTAAGAATAATTTTTTTCACAAAATATATTTTTTTTCCATATATATAAAATAATTTTTTACAAGCAAGATATATATTTTTTCGTATATATAAAAAAAAGGTAACTTCGTCTGTTTGTTTACAAGCAGCCGGTCCCAAGCCCGGATAAAAGGAGGAGGGCCTATGAACACATTTATTGTTTTTCTATGTATATTACTTATAATGAAATAAAAGGATAAAGTCTAGTTCTCTTTAAGTTTGTAATGTTTAGGAGCACAACTGGACTTTTCATATTTGCCTTTTATCAGCTGATCCTCAGTATTTTATTCGACTTTTTTGCTGGTGTTTTCCTATTCATCACTTAAGTCTCACTTATCTACTTTTTTTTTGTTTTTCACATGTTCTCCTAAAACAAGTTATTTACTGAAATTAAAAAAATGCTATAAGGTTGAAATCATTCAGAACCTGAATGCTTGGCTAATCTATGTTATACTTAAGGTTGAAGTGTTGCTGTTGAGGGAGGAGATAACTTGCAACCTGAAACAGGTGGAACGCTTTGCCATATCATTTTGTGAAAAAATACCAATTAACTCCCGTAACACCTATGAATAGAAGGCTGAAGTAGGGGATCTATGGTAATCGCTTCTTATGAGACGTAAAAGTATAATAGGCTCTTCAAACTACTGTGGTTGATA
Source organism: Escallonia rubra (assembly GCA_033065855.1). Classification (NCBI taxonomy): domain Eukaryota; kingdom Viridiplantae; phylum Streptophyta; class Magnoliopsida; order Escalloniales; family Escalloniaceae; genus Escallonia; species Escallonia rubra. Next base: position 16,228 of record JAVXUO010001399.1, on the reverse strand, counting down.
TTATGCTTGCTAATTATTTCGCTTACCTAGACACATATTGATATTAAAACAATCAACTTTTCTGTGATAAGGTATTTGTAACTTATACTTCTTTGGCAAAAGTTGATTGCTGTATGGCTTAGCATAAATCTCTAATAAAACAACTTTATGAGTAAAGAGGGATAATTATAGCCAATTAAAGAAAGAAATTACACAAAAAAAAAAATTGGGCCCGGGCCCGGCCCAAGCCCGGCCCTAAATATTGGGCCTAGGGCCAGGGCTTGGACTGGGCCTAACATTTCTCCCCAGTCGGCCCGGCCCGGCCCGGTTTGGCACCCCCTTGGCCCGGCCCCGGCCCGGCCCCGATTCAAGCCCGATGGGCCCATGCCGGGCGGCCCAAGCCCGACCCGTTTGACACCTCTACCAGCAGCAGCGATGGATGCTTCTTCTCCTCAGGGCCTTCCACACCGTGGCTTCCGATGGTTCACCACAATCACCGTCAGCAGCGCGGCCACGCCTGACCCCAACGAGTGACCGGCAAACACCATCTTATAATCCAAGCCGTTTTCCACCCACAACCGCTTTAAAGTATCTAATTCCAGGTTCAATAACCAAATCGTGGATTTCAACAGCCCATGATGAACGTACCAGCCGTCAAACATCTACATTCCAAGCGCGTTGTCGAGGAAGAGCTTGTAATTGCTCTCTTTGACTAGGTTCAGGCCGCGTATGGTGAGTACGATCTCGCGGTATTCGTGGTCGACGTCGATTAGGTAGGGCAACGCGTGGCCGGAGGTCTGCTCGTAGGTGATGCGCTTGACGACCCAGTCGGGGTTGAGGCGGTAGCCGCCGTGAGCTGGGGGAACTATGGGTTACGGAGGTCTTCCTCGTAGACAGCAAGGATGAGGCGGTAGACGCGGGGGACGGGGGCAAACTCGTCGGCCGTGGCGGAGGCCCATGTGGCGCTGTCGTCGGAGCCCACGGTGTGGAAGGCCCTGAGGAGAAGAAGCATTCATCGCTCCCTGGTGTGGTTGTGGTGGTCGTAGTTTATCTTCGTGGGGAGGTGATGGCCAGTGGTGGTGGGTCGTGGTGATGGGGATAGTTGATGGGCAGGGACAGTGGGTGTTGCTGGCGGTGTGGGTCTTGGGTGAGTGGTTTTCGTTGGGAGGTAGAGGCCGGCATGGTCGATCCGCGTGATGAGTAGATACGCAAGGGCAGTGGGTGATGCCGGCATGGTTACTGGGATGTCGCTGGAGGTGTGTCGGAAGGTGTCACCGGCGGTGATGGATGGTGATGTGTGAAAGGAGAGCAGCCATCAACCCCATTTGTTCCTGCATTATTGGTTGTACAGTGTGAAGTTTTGGTTGTACAACATGCATTGTTGGCTATACAACATCACTGTTGGTAAAAGCTAATATATATATATATATATAACAGAAGAAGAAGAAAAACCTAAAGGGCAAATGGGGGTTTTATTCAAGAAAAGTAGGGTAGTTTGGGGATGAAAAAATAAAAAAGTAAGGTGTCAGGGAATCTTTAGACGGAGTTAGGGTCCCCGTCAATTTTGTGGGGCTTTGTGAAATACGGGTACAAACCTGGGGGAGCGGAGTGTAATTTTCAAAAGATAGGAGGGGTCCGTGTATAATTTAGGGTAAATCTCAGGGGTGCCGTGAGTAATTAACCCTTATATATATATAAACATATATATATACATATATGTATGTATATATGTATACATATATATATATATATAGGGAGCTGATCCCTTGACAGCGTAGGCAAAATAGGATATCTTGCCAGCGCGATCTGGCCGTCCATCCCGAAGGGATGGACGGTCCAGATCACTTTTTTTTGCGGCGCTGTCAGTCGTCCGCTACACTGTGTAGCGGACGGATCTTTTTACCTTTTTGCCCCTCCGCCCCGTCCGCTACACTGTATCGCGGACGGACTTTTTTTTAATTTTTTTTAAGCTCGTCCGCTACATTATGTAGCGGACAAGTTTTTCTGACAGAAATGACAGTTTGTTACGTCCGCTACATTATGTAGCGGACAAGTTTTCAGTCCATTTTTCTCATTCTTTCATTAATTTTCCTGACATCTCTGTCTCTCTTTATCATCAATTTATGACTCTTTGACTCTTACTCTGTCTCTCTCCTTCCCATCTCTTTTCTCTGCCTCACCGAATTGAGCTTCAGCGACTCGAGCTGCTTGAACTGGCGCCAGAGACGAGCCGACGTCACCGTGTAGCACAGCGCGATTCCGGCGTCATCGACTCGCGTTCCGCTCCTCCATTCGCGGGAGAGTAACGACGACCACGCTGCGAAGCTGAATGGAAAAAAGAAATTCAGTAGAAGAGTCAAAGAGACGAATGACCGAATTCCTAGGGGAGCGAGTCTGATAACTCCTTGGGATCGAGTCTGAAAATTCCTGGGGGATCAAGTTCCTTGGCCTGATTCTCTGGCCGGTAGTAACCGGTGACCGGATCTGGCACCCAAGGCGTGTAGGCGTTCGGAGTTCTGTCATTTGGCTCCACGTAACTTCTGTCATTTTGCTCCTTTAGAGGTTTTGAAGTGTTGCTGATCTCCGCGAGTTCCCGACAATGGGACGGTAGCTGGGCCCCACTATGCCTTGTTTCCTAAAGTGTCGCTGGATTTTCCATGGAACCCAGAAAATGGAATGCAGAGGTTTTGAGAGGAAGAGTAGAAGCAGAACTGGCGGGAGGGAGGGAAGATGCACCAACTTTTATAGGGACCACATGGTTTGATTGTGTCCGGCGAGCTAATCTGAGACGAGGCCGTCGTCATCTCCGCCGGTTGGATCATGGAGAGGTGCAGCGGCATGAGATTATATGTATATGTAAGAGAAAGGACAGTGAGAGAAACGAGAGAGAGAGAGAGAGAGATGTCATAAGGACAATGAGAGAAAGGACCGAAAAAGAGAAAGAAAAAGTATTGTCTGTCTACTTGTCCGCTACATAATGTAGCGGACGTAACAGACTGTCATTTATGTTAGAAAAACTTGTCCGCTACATAATGTAGCGGACGAGCTTAAAAAAAATTAAAAAAAAGTCCGTCCGCGATACAGTGTAGCGGACGGGGCGGAGGGGCAAAAAGGTAAAAAGATCCGTCCGCTACACAGTGTAGCGGACGACTGACAGCGCCGCAAAAAAAGTGATCTGGACCGTCCATCCCTTCGGGATGGACGGCCAGATCGCGCTGGCAAGATATCCTATTTTGCCTACGCTGTCAAGGGATCAGCTCCCATATATATATATATATATATATATATATATATATATATATATATATATATATATTGGCTTAATTTCATTTTTGTCTAACATATAGCATTAGACATTACTCACGTAAAAAAATGTTTGAATGCAAATTTTGCATTAATAATGAAAGCAGATAAGGATATGTTTTAATGAATTGTACAAGCCACACATAAAATAAGGACTAAAAAAAAAACAACAACAAAAACACTATGAACCAAAGAGAACGGAGTCATCCAGATGAGTATCGTGAAGTAACCACGAGTATGTAAGTATTGTGTTGGCTTGACCTGAAGATAAGACAATGCTCTGGTTTTGGAGGACATCTTGTTTATGTACCTTCATAAAATCGTAAAGTTTTGTTTTAATAAAAACGTGTGAAATAATATTGGGAGCAGTTTCGGCGTCACATAATTTGAACTTACCTTTCGAGAAACAACTGTCATGGAGAATAGTAACAACGTGGAGTGCAAGTGTTACGTACTATTTTGTTCTTGCCTATTGCAAAGACAATGATTTGCACCATCCAATTAAAAATAGCAACGTTTTTTTTATGAAATAACTGAAAGCGTTGTTAATGTCCTGCACTACAGTGGTAAAAACATTTGTACGGCATCGGGTAGGACTACTAGCTTGCCAAAGTGGTCGGTTAATCACCTTGATTTTGAAATAAGAAAATTTTTGCTAGAATTTTTCTAATATTTAAAAAATTGAAGTCCATAAACTAGGAATTGACCACTTCAAAATTTACAATTTATACTGAACTTTGACGATGTTGTCTTAGAATTCTAAATCCACTGTTGAGCGGGAATACATTGAAATATAGCAAAACATTCAAAACGAATAGGTCTTTGTAATATTTGCTTGACTTGTAAAAGAATGCTTACAATTCCTATATAATAGCAATAATCAATTATCGTTGAACTTGCTTAGCATATTTTCTTTAACATCTTGAACGATAATTTTAAAATGCATTATAGCCGTTATATATAATACTCCATCAGTCCCTAATTAAGTGATCGTGTTTAATTTGCACGCTTATATAGAATATGAGTTACTATTTTTTTTTTATGCATTTTTCAATCTATCCCAAGAGAGAGAAAGAGAAGAAAGTTGGTCAGGAGGGGAAAAAAATAGGTTGACAGATGATTAAATACATAGAGAGAAATATAATAAAAAAATATAAGAAGAATAAACATTTATATATATTTTTAATTTGAAAAGTAATCAAAATTTGAAAATATGATTAAATATTTAGGTACGGATGGAATAACTTTTAGTTATCCTAGGAAAGATTGGAGGCATCTTATCCACCAGCCAACAAATTTCCCTTTACCAAAGGCTTAGTGCCAAAGTTGTTGACCTCTTCATTCTTTGCAAAAGTAATAAAGAAACGTCTGCACTACTCCAAGAAAGAGCAAAGTACAAGGCAGACTCACGCGTGAAGAAACAGAAAGTGAGAAGGAAGTTTCACGTGACACAAGGATGGATCCTTCTAGCTTCTCTTCACTCTTCGCAGCGTCAACTCTAACCAGATCCCACCTCAGTGCCTCACTCGCACGCGCAAGGGCAACATATTGGTGTTTGGATGAGAGAAATGTTAACAGATTTTTCACCTTATTCTCCTGTTTTTTTTTTTTTTTTTTTTTTTTAACGGTGGTAAAGGACATCATCTCGTTAGCTTTAATTTTAACATCAACCGAATAAATCTTCTAAGCGGACAATCTTAAGGGCGCAACCTCTGAATTTGACCTGATTCATTTAAAAAAAATAAAAAAAATTCAATTATTGATCTAATTATAATTTGAACCCAGGAAGTTAATAAAAAGAACAAACCTCCTTAACTATCACGTCAATATTTGGAGTTCATTCCCCTTCTTATTCTTGCATACAAGTCATCTCACTTTCCCAAGTACAAAACTCTAGCATTATTTTGTTGGTGAAGTATCTTAACTTTCTACCACCATTGCAAGACACAAATGACACACGGCATGCCTCGAAAATATGCAAACACGTTTTACTCTTTTATGGAAACCTTCATGTTTCCATCTAATGTAGTAGAGTGTGATTTATGCACGATCACATTTACTTGTTAATTGTTACTGAATGTCACCCGCATGTGATACCTGTGCAACGGAATTTGTATTTTTGTCGTTGACATGCCGTTTGGATACCTTTTTCCCCCTTTCATTTAAATTTGTAGATTACATGAAATGAGCTCAATTTTGTCGGGATACTATTTAAAAAAAAACATTTTCGAAAACCGTCTCTTTGCAATTCCAACACATCCTATACATCACCCTTCTATTATTCTGACCAAAAAAAAAAATATATTTAAAAATTCAACTCCACATTTCTTAGGGGAAAAAAAAACTCAGGGGTTGATTGGGATGAAGAGAACAATAAATTGATGGCTAGTGATGAGACGTGGGATGAAATTGTACAGGTACATGAGACACAAGAGTACCCATATATGAGTTCATATATCTCTTAGTGTTGCTACTTTGTATTCCCAACCTATTCTGGTCGAACCCAAAGGCCCACTGTGGTCCCATTTTGCATGACACGTCCGCACAAGCAACAGTCAATATTCAACGCTTACAACCAGTCAAAGCATGCACGCTCAAGTTACGTGCACTTCTTACTTCTTCTACGTGACTTCGTCACCAAGAAACTCATCCTTGCGTGACTCCTCATCGAGCTCCTACCGTCGCACATCGCCCGTCGGCGCGCCATGACACTTGCCCAAGGAGGTTGGTCTTGGCCTCCCCCTTGGGGTCGGCCTCAGTCTTGGCCTTGGCCTTCCCCTTGGGGTCGGCCTCGGCCTCCCCTTGAGGTTGGCCTTGGCCTTCCCCCAAGGGTTGGCCTTTGGCTTCCATACTTAGCATTTTCACTACTCTTCAAGGGACCATACATCACTCCGCGATCCCGTCGCCCGGACGTCACTCCGCGACCCTAGTACCTCGTCGTCCAGACGTCGCTTGCGCCCGCGCGCCAACTCCACGACACTCATCGCCCGGAAGTCGTCTCCGCGACCCCCGTTGCCGGCGTCCGGGCGCCGCACTCCAACACTCCGCCGCGCCCATGTGCCGCGCCGCTGATACAGCCGTGCCCCCCGACTCTTTGTCATACTACCTTGCTTGAAAACTTTGATTTAAATCACCACGAACTCAATTCAATCCCCATAAAAACCTGTACATAGAGACCAAAATCATCAATGTCAAAAGACTTCCCCTTCATGTAAGTTTTAAAACAAATGATTCAAGAAAAGCTTTCTATTTCTTTTATTATCAGTCGTATAATGAACCAGTGAGCCCATATGCAACATTGCTAGATCCAAATCGTCAATTATGTTCATAGACGTCAAAGTCATTGAGTTGAGACAAATTATTTTTTGAAGCCATTATGTTATATTTTCACACAAAAGTCAATTTCGATAAAAATAGTAATTACATACACCCCCCCCCCCCCCCCCACCCCTCCGAATTTAGGGACTGTTAATGTTTGCTAACTACAATTAAATGCATTTTTGCAAAAGTTTTAGGTACAATTGTTGGTAGCAATTTTTTTTTTGCTTCACCAATCAGAAGCGATCGAACATAATAAACGATTTGTAATGTCCTATTTGCATCCACAAAATCTCCATCCTAACCACGTTGGTCAAACTCTTATCTTAACGTTGGTCAAACAATTATCAGAATTGTGTTTCAGTTAAGCTTAGAGGCCGTTTGTGATTGATTCTTAAAAGTAGATTTTGATTAAATCAGAATCATTTTCTAAAATTAGATTTAATCCATTTTAGACATAACAAATTAAAAGTTGTTGAAGGTGTTTAGATAAAAAGATATTAAAGTAGGTTTAGTATAGTAAAATTATCATATAGTGTTTTCAAACTGAAATTGAGCATTTAATGATATTTATATGTAATGATAATTTGGTAAATTTCTTGATCAAACCTCTGATTCTTCAAAATTGATTAAATCTTAATCTAAGAAAATGAGAATTATGGATTTAATCAATTTTGAGCCCATTGGAGCAAATTTAACCAGTTTATTTTTTTTTACCAAACACCTCAAAACTGATTTAATTTAGATTTAGCCAGGCATGACCAATCTAGCAAAATTGATTTACCAGCAAAACTCGGGATTAAAATTAAATCGGTGGGGGGCGTGGACGTGTGGTCAACGCGCCTCGAGGTCGTGACCGCAGTCTCTCCCCCCTAAAACCCCTTTCCTTTTCCAACTACAAGTCTAGAACCCGACCTCAACGGCTTCGCATATTAGATCCGTCAATTTGTAACGACTCCCTCCCCTCTTTTTCCATTCTTCACCATAACTGTCTCCCAAAAACCCTAGCAATGGCGGACCAGCCGGCCGGCGATCCGATCCCTCCACAGCCTAATCTCGCCACCACAGACTTTGACCCGCTTCCTATCCCGCCTCTCGATCCCGCCTTCTTCTCTGACGACCTCTCGTTACCTGATAACTTCCTTTCTTTTGAGAACGACGTCGAGGACTTCGACTTCACCTTTGACGACATCTATCTCCCTTCCGACACCGAAGAATTCCTCAATCCGCCCGGATCCGACCCGGAGTCGGGTTACTCCGACCCGATTTGTGTCGATCAGGGCTCTGGGGTCTTGAATTTTACATCGACCGAGTCGGACCACGACCGGAGCTCCGATTTCGCTGGGTTTCTTAACCTTCCCTCACCGGATTCCGGTGCATGCAACGGAGCAAATGACGCTGGGCCAACTTTGTCTCAGGACTCCGGAAATTGCGGGTCTGCCGGGCCCAGCTCGTCTCAGGGCTCCGGGAATTGCGGGGTGGAAGTGGAGCCGACGAATTATTCGTCGCCGGATTCAGGTAATTCTGCTCGATCGGTTGTTTCTTCGCATAATTCGGGTAATACCAATCCGGTGAATGAGGTAGTTGTTGATCAGAAGGTTAAAATTGAGGAATTGGGTAAAAACAGCTTGTTAAAGAGGAAAAAAGACAGTAATTTAGAAAGTGTGAAATCTGATGCCAGGAGTAGCAAGTACCGTAGGTCAAACGCAGTGGAGAATGTTAATCAGTCGTATAGTTTTAGCGCGGGGAACGGTGACGACGATAAGCGCAAGACCAGGCTGATCAGGAACCGCGAGAGCGCACAGCTGTCCAGGCAAAGGAAGAAACACTATGTTGAGGAGTTGGAGGATAAGGTGAGGGCAATGCACTCGACGATTCAGGATTTGAGCGCGAAGATTTCGTATGTAGTCGGGGAGAATGCAAGCTTGAGGCAACAGTTGGGCGGCGGTGGTGCCATGTGTCCGCCCCAGATGGCGCCTCAGGGGATGTACCCCCATCCGCCGCTGGCACCGGTGGGTTATCCGTGGATGCCGTGCCCGCCTTATGTTGTGAAGCCTCAAGGGTCTCAGGTTCCATTGGTGCCGATTCCGAGATTGAAGCCACAACGACCTGCCTCTGCACCGAAGACTAAGAAGGTGGAGAGTAAGAAAACTGAGGGTAGAACTAAGAAGGTTGCAAGCATTAGTTTTCTGGGATTGTTGTTCTTCATCTTCCTTTTCGGTGGGTTGGTACCCTTGTTGAATGTAAAATATGGTGCTACGCGTGATGCATTTCCTGGTGGGTCTAATTATCTTGGAAATTGGTATTATGATCAGCACCGGGGGAGAGTTCTGACGGTTGACGTTAATCACAATGGAACTAACCATAACGTAGGAATAGGAATAGGAAACTTGAATGAGAACCTTGGTTCTGTGAAAGATTTTACAAACACTTTACATTGTGGGAGAGGTCATGTTGGAGGAGCAGAGTCGGACATTGATAAGAAACATGGAACGCGTCCCTTACCTTGTTCTGATGATTTTGTTCGTTCAGGCAATGATAGTGAGCCTCTTGTTGCCTCTCTGTATGTTCCGAGGAATGATAAACTAGTTAAGATTGATGGTAATCTGATAATCTATTCGGTCCTGGCTAGTGAGAAAGCCATGGCCTCTCATGAAGATGTGGGGACGAAAAGTGTTAAGGAGACTGGTTTAGCAGTTTCACGAAATGTTTCTCCAGCTATTTCTATCTCAGGGGGGAGGGTTAATGGTAGACATCCTCACTACAGAAGTTCAATTGAACGTCAAAGGGCCCTTGCATCCGGTTCTGCAGGCAAGGACAATTTGAAGTCTTCAGCAGGAGAGGGAGAGCTGCAACAGTGGTTCCGTGAAGGTCTTGCAGGTAATTCATGCTCCATCTTGATTTTCCATTCACGCTTACTTTCGTCATTCCTTTAAGTGTTAGCTTTCTTGCAACTTAACGCAGCTGTAGTCATTCATGGCAGCTGCAAGTATGGTTAGACCTCAATTTTTTGCGTGAAGTTTAGTCCGCCACCATAATTAGTGGATTGTCTTTGGGGGTTTTACCAAAAAGGACTCGCATCCGGTGCTTTTAGTAGTGGATGGTAGAACTCCTAGATTGCTTCTCTCTCTGATTTTTGGTATCTGCTACAATTTCAACCTCTCCTGCGAGAGTGGAACACGGTGGTCATAATTCTTGCTGGATTTGTGTTTCTGTTCTATGGATTGGTTATGCAACAATTTTTGTCAGGTGGGTGTTGGTCAAATGGGCTTTGGAGAGAGTGGGTTAATGGTAGTAGGTTTTTTTCTCAAAAATGTAGAAAAGAAGGATTTTGGTAAAACTATGGGAATTTTATAGGCATATTATGCTTTTAAGGATATTGCCTCTATTCTGGTTACCTTAGTTATGTATACTTTGCCTGATGAACTTCCTCTCTTTTCAGCTATGCTGTGTACTCCTCCATATAAGTTTATCACGTTGCATCACATATTAGATTATGTTTCACCTCCCTATTTACTCTTTACCCTTACATGAGGAGCTGTGAATATGTCCATAAGTAGCTCTAGAAGTAAGTTTTTTTTCATGTTCTTTTATAGTTTAGAGTCAAGACTCGAGAGGATATAGTGATTACATTTTCTCGGGTGTACGCAAGAAGGGATACAGTGAGTTGTGATTGTATTTCGCGACTCTGTTCTGCATTTGCAGTTGCACTTAATTGTTTAGTTAATTATTTTTGGCTGCACAAATTGCTTTGATTGTAGGTATATAATCTTCGAGCACATAGATTTCTGTGCTCTGTTTACGTTATCTGGAACATGTTTCTGAAGTGATCTGCCAGCAAGGCATATAATGTTGTCCCGGATGCACCTCCCCCTTTTTGCTAGCTTTTTGTAGTCACATTTAGTTAACTTGAATTCATCTTTCATGCTTTGGTGTTTTATATTGCATGATAAGCTTCATTGGGCAGGTCAGGACCACCTCAAGTGATTTTCTTGCTCATATTCTCCTTCACTGCCATTAGAATCTTATAAAGTGTCACTCAACTTTATGGCTCGCATGCCCAGATAGCATACCTAACTTATTCTATCATGTTCACTGTTCTCTCTCATCATTTTTAAGCCTTTGTCTGAAACTAGCTGGGGTCAGTTGATAAAAGTATCTATTGAGCTGATGCCCTTCCGGCACTGGCAACTTAACACATCTGCAGTTCACATCAGCATTAAGTATTGCTAGATCTCGATCTTTTTCGTGAGTTTTTAGTCCGTGACCATTAGTAGCGCATTGCCTTTTCCTGAAGCACGCATTCGATGCTTCTTTCTGGAAATAGCATTCCCTTTAGATTATGTGCCACCTCTCTATTTTGAATGTCAATTAGTTGTCTTTATAAGCATACAGGGAGACAAATAATTATGACTGTTTTTCATGATTGTTCGTTCTCCGTCTGCAATTGCACTTAGTCTTGTTGACTTTCTTTTGATACCAACAATTTTGTCAAGTTTGCGCCTTGATGCTATTTCTATACTGCTTATTCAAGGGAAAGGAATCCTGAACTATCAGTAGATACACTTGGTTTTCCATAGGTTTTGGTCTATAATACGAGTCCTGTCCTATCATTAGATCCACTTAGTGCGGTACGTAAGGCTTCTAAGGGAGGAGAGGAGTGATCATTGTCAGCTGGTGAGGGTAGAAATCATGCTTACAAACAATTGCAACTCAAGTGCACATTTTGTCATACGCTGCTGGCTTCGGTGAACCATTTGTGGTGCTTCCGTACAGTATATCCTGAAATTCTAACATATCATTTGTCAACTTTGCAGGGCCACTGTTAAGCTCTGGCATGTGCACTGAAGTATTCCAGTTTGATGTTTCACCAGCTTCTAACCCGGGAGGCATTGTTCCCGCTGCCTCAGTCAGGAACATCTCTGCAGAACACCTTCAAAATTCTACATACCTCACCAAGGGAAAGAATAGAAGGATTCTCCAGGGTCTTCCTATTCCACTCCCTGGATCTAGCCATAACATTACTACAGAACATGTTGGAAGCAACTCAGAGAAAGAGAGCTCTCACGGAAACACCTCTCTCTCCTCGATGGTTGTTTCTGTGCTCGTTGATCCCAAGGAAGCTGGTGACGTTGATGGTGAAGGCATGATGGGGAAAAAGTCCCTTCCTCGGATTTTTGTTGTCGTGCTTTTAGACAGCGTTAAGTACGTCACATATTCATGCGTGCTTCCGCTAGTCGGATCTAGCGCCCATCTGGTGACGACTTGACGATGGATAAAGAGGATGTGGATAAAGCGGTTATGGAGTAATCGAACAAAGGAAATACCCGCCCGCAGATCCAGTTTTGTAGATAGCAAACATTATAATACTCCTTTGTAGTCTTGTTGGGATCCATACCTGCTCTGTATCTCTGTAACTGTCACCTTCTACCTTGGGAGACAATAACTTATCTTAACAGATAGAATAATTAAATATAATTTCCCCTTTCCGTGTGTTAGGTAAACTGTTTCGACCTGAATAGAATTCGAGACGTAGCGTGTAACTTAAGTGACTGATGCAACATCGTTATATGCCAAAAAATGACTGCTTAGGTTGATGATGAGATGTTCCATTTTCTTTAGTTTTTGTGCAGGGGGAGATCCAGAAAGTCTAATTGGGGGGTGCCAAAAAATCATAAAAGAATTTGATGGCTAACATAATAAAATTCAAAAGGTTCAATTTCACAAAAAACATGAATAATAAAAAATACATTATAATTAGCGTCAATATTAAATCCTTTAAATAGATTGCTCAATTTGTCTACTAATAATATATTTTCATTATGACTTGTTAATGTTAGTCAACAATAAATTTCTAATTTTGCATTGAAAAAGCTTAACTCTTACTGTATAAATCTATTACTAGGGGTGCAACTTGGACGGGTTGGGTTGGTTTTCAGCCCAACCCAAGAAAACTCAACTTTTTAAAAGCCCATCTCAACCCAACCCAACTTGGGCTTTTTAAAAAAAAAACCCAACCCAACCCAACTTGGGCTTTTTAAAAAAAAAATCCAACCCAACCCAACCCGACTAAAAATGCTATGGTTTGGGTTTCAACCCAACCCAACCCAACTAACATCGAATTAGTAATAGACTATTACTAATGTAATTGTTCACTATATGAGTAAATTAGTTACGTGTAAGTTAACCAACTATAAGAATTTAAACTTTAAAAAAAAAGAATGAACCTTAAGCTATTCTTTTTATTGGTAATGCGGAGATTTAAAATTTGGGATTTAGAAGAACGAAGATAAAGCAAGAAAATAAAGAAGATAATGACTATGATAGGGCACAAAGAGTAAAAGATACAACAAATGAAATCTTAATAAATTAGTGTTATAATATAATGTATTTTTGTAAACATTTTAAATACATTGATTCATTATCTAGGAAACTAAACTAGAATTCCAAAAAAGTGAGGGGTGCCATGCCCCCCCCCCCCCCCCATGGGGGTGGTCCGCCCCTGTTTTTGTGCATGGTTAAAGCAGACGGAATAAAAGGGTGAGCATATTCAAGACGTGGAAATGTTGCGTTGGGAGGCGAATATAAAAGGGTGAACATTTTCTAAACGTGGAAATGTCTCTCCTGCAATAACTGTCTAGATCCAAGTGTCCAGATCTAACCCTCTCCTAGAGAAACCCATGTTTTCCAGGCTTGTTGCCCTATGGGAATCTTTCTACGAAGTCGACACACTGAAAAGCTAATCATAGATATTAGACCATCTAGACCCGTCGAATCTATAATATATATAATATGATTCGATTGGAAATGTCTTTGCCCACCAAAGTGCCAATCCATTTTCTAGAATTTTTGAATTATCCTTAATAACTATAGTTAGGGGTAAAAAATCTATTGGTTAAGGAATCTATACTATTTATAAGAAGAACAAGTGTCTATTTTGAGGATATGGATTTCCTGCTGTGGCTAGGGTTACAGCAGGGGTGCTGTAGCCCCTGTAGCCCAGTCACAGCCGTCGGATCGAGATAAGTGGGAGGGAAGGGCTTAGATTAAGCCACGTCATCCGGATATCCTTCTCTCTCCAAAAGCCCCTCTCTCTCCAATTCCATCTGAGAGCTGTGATGACTTCCCGACTCTCTCCACCTGCCGGCGACGACACATCCATGGTCCACCTTCACCACCTTCTGGCGACGAGATCTACAATCTCTTTCTCTTCTCCGAAAATCAAGGCGGCCAGCGCTGCGATGGAATTACACCTTTCACCGGCGACGAAATACGAGGTGTCGCCAGAAGGTGTAGATCGGCGTCGACGGAAGGTGGTGCACGGTTCGATTTTAGGCCGTCGGAGGAGAGATAGGGAGTATAGGTCAATGCATCGCCAGAAGGTTCACCACCGGATGTGCCGTCGCCGTGCCGCCACCGGCAGAAAGAATTGGAGAGAGAGTGAATGGTCCGAAGTGTGGTTGGGTCGGCAGAGAGAGTGAATGGTTTGGATGACATGGCTTAATCTAAGCCCTTCCCTCCCACTTATCTCGATCCGGCGGTTGTGACTGGGATACAGCACCCCTGCTGTAACCCTAGCCACAACAGGGGATCCGGATCCCTATTTTGAGGATAAAAAAGTAAAATATCTCATGACCCACTCTCCACATCTTCTGTTACTCTCCCACTTCCTGCACTTACGTAATTGCATTTCTCCCATATCAGCCTATCTTCCTCTCATCCTCCTTCCTCCATCTCTATTACAGATTGAAATCGGCAAGACAGAGCTCCAATTATTTTTTTCAACAGTGTCAGTAAGCAATTTTTTTTTCATTTCTTGCATCTCCTCATTCTTCATTTTTCCATTCTACACCTTCTCCCTTAACAACTCTCTGCGAGGTGATTTCTCCCTTTAGTTGGTGCCTTGGGGATGCCGTGGTTATGCGATCATAGAGGAGGCGGTCGTGGTTGGCAATTACTGGACGTGATTGGTGGCGGTTGAGCGATTGGCGGTGCCAGGCTATCATGACAGCAACGAGAGGTGCGGGGGCTGGGCTGTCGTGACGGTGAAGAAAAGCACGACATCTAGGCTGTCTTGACTGAGAAGAGTTTCACGGCGGCGTGGATGACAGACAGAGGTCGTGCGGCAGTGGTGGTTCACTACAGTGGTGATTTTACAGACAGCTGTCGATGGTTGGTGTGGTGTGTGTTTTGCGTGTGTCTGCTGCTGTGTGTTGTGTGCATCTGCAATGTGTGTGCGTGCATGTGTGGAGTTCCGGGGACGTGTTCGGCGCGGATCTTCTCAGAACCGCCACCGTCTCCACCCAGAAGATAAAGTCTGACAGCTCCCGATCACCAGCCTGTCTGGCAAATCCCCAGCAACTGACCACTACACATTCAAAGAAATGAAAAAATAGGGCGCAAAACAGTTGGTCACCCGCAAGAACATGCAACAGTACATCTGAGTCGTTGCTTACATAGCCAAGTAAGCACTTCATATGATCCAACCAGCGTCACAAGATACTGCGCACCACAAACAGAACATATCCATACATAAAGATCCAATAATCTAGATATTCATACCCATACGCCGTAATCCAACAATTGGAGATAAAAACAACAATAAAACCCTAAGGTTCAATTTGGTACTCAATTGAAGTCATGAACGATGAAAACCATAATTTCTTACAAGTAACTGATACAAAAAGTATGAATCTAACAACAATAAATCAATTTTCGTAACCGAATTCACAATAATCGACTAAAAAGAATACCTCATCAGGACACTGAGTGACGAGTAGATGACTCAATGCGGCTTAGGGTTTGGAGACCAAGTCGCAGTTTTCGGAACGCAGCAGAGACGTCGTCGTTTTGTTTGTTCACCTTGAAATGGCGAGCCGGGGCTTAGGTAACGGTGCGTCGGCTGCTACTCTTCTTGCTTTCATTTATTGGAAATTATTTTGAATTTTTTTAATTTGGTTTGTGCATATTCTGAATCGTTCAAATTTCTTTTTTCTTACCACAATGACATGAGTTAGAACTAATTAAAAATATTAGTAACATACCTCATAAGTAAGCTTGAGCTAAAAATAAACGTCAAAATATTAAGTGGACATAAGAATACAAATTGTCGTGCACATGCATCAGTAACGTAGTATTCTAATACTAGCTAAAATATTGGACGTGATTGGTGGCTGTTGAGCAATTGGCGGTGTTGGGCTGTCGTGACGGCAACGAGATGGGCGAGGGCTGGGCTGTCATGACGGTGAAAAGAAGCGCGGTGCTAGGCAGGGGCGGAGCTAGGATTTCATCCCAGGGGGGTGCTAAAAATATATCGAAATTAATATTTTTTTTTATAAGTAAAATAGCACAAAAAAAAAAGTCAAACCAACTAAAAACCAACCAACTAGAATATCAACACAAAACAAAAGCAACATCATTTGTTACACTATACTCCAACCAACTCGAATAAATGTCAAACCAAGAAGAAACAAATCGATGAGACTGAGTTCTGAATTGTGCAAATGGAAAATTGTGGTGACGAGGTTGGTAAAGACCTTTCGACCAATACGCTCGTCGAACTTTATCTCGAACATTAGGACCATAATCCCAAATATTTAGACGCAACCCAGGATCCGCAATAAGCTCG
>JAVXUO010000431.1:0-46563 GCA_033065855.1 Escallonia rubra | reverse complement strand
AGTTATAGTGTCTCCCGTTTCGTTACCGCTATTGCACCGTTATGAATCAAATTAGGAATCCAATCTGCTGCTTCTTCAGATTCCATGTTTCAATGTACTTCTTCCCTTCACCCATACCCGCATTGATTTCAAAGTATCGTTTACGAGTTAACTATAATTTTAAGAGATTCCTATTATTTCTTCCAAATTTTGATTTTTTTTTTGCCCATGTTTTGTGTGTGCCTACTAGACCTAGTATAATATATATGTATGCAAAAAAACTTTTTTTGTAAATCAAAATATAATACGTAAACTCATTATTAACACATTCCGGGATCAATTTTTTTTTTGCACGAATCAAATTATGTGCGTAAACTCATTATTAACACCTCCAACAATTACTGCGTTTCCATCTTGCATGATTAATAAATGACATCAAACAGACTAATCACATATTCGCTCTTTTTTCCTTGATAAACAAATAAAATAAAGTAGAAAACAACCCTAACAATGGAGAAAATTTTGGCTATTAATTGGCGTGTAAATGGGCAATGAGATGTAATTAAACCCTTTTTACTTATTTTATGACCTCACCAATAATCGAAAGCCTCCCAATATTTTTGCTTCCCGCTCACCCCCCACTCCCTTTAAATTTCAATTTCAGCACCCTCTCTCTCTCTCACACACACACATACACACACACGGAGTCAAAATTGACGACAATGGCGACTAAGAGGAAGGGTTGTGACTCGTCGGCATCGACGGCTGGGCCCAGAAAGCTGAGGAAAGCGGCCAAAACGGCGGCGTCGGAAGAGGATCCGTTGATGGAGGAGGAATCTCCTGTTTGGGAGGAGGAATCTCCGTCGTCCAGATCCACAAGGAAGATTCAGGCACGCGTACGTGCAGCTGATGATGAAGAAGAAGCGAGTCAGTTCGTTGGAGATCCGTACGAGGATGACGAAGCTAAGCAGCTCTGGCCCCACCGCTATTTCCCACGGAAAAAGGTGTCTTTTGTGTGTGTATGTGTGTGTGTGCGTGCGTGAGTGTATACTGGAATCTGTACATATGTATGTGTTTCAAAGCGTATATACGTATGTACAGCTAAATGCTGGTTAATTTTGGGGAACTGATGTAAATGGTTGAATTTGGGGGTGGGGGTTGGTGGGTGGGTGCGTGAGCAACTGAAATATGTATATGTCTGTTTGTTTGTTATAAAGCAACTCAAAACGTGTATATGAACGTGATTGGTTTAAATTGGGGAAATGATGGGAAATTGTTAACATGGTGTACGTGCGTGTGTTTCGAAACGAACTCCAATGGTATACATATTTGGGGACATGTATTTGTAAATTGTAAGATGTTTTGGAAAAAAAGCATATGGTTCTATTGGGGTGTGAATGTGATATGCATATCTGTACCGGCCCAAATGATTACTCTGTGGGTGTGTTTTTGTGATTGAAATTCTCGCACCTATATGACAATTGTTTGATTGTCTAAGGTAAAAAGATGGAAATGGTGATGATGCTGTGGGATGCAGGGGGGCACCAGAATTTCCTAATCGAGGGGGAAAAAATCCTCGTACAATTATGCCGGCTGCTAGTATAGCTGAAATCCATCTACCATATTCTAATATGCGAAACGCAGAAAAAATCTAGTGCACGAGCTTTGAAAATCTATGTATGTACTCCTCACAAGAAACAAGAAAGAGATACTTTGCACCTATTCGATAATAGAGCGTTCTAGTGATTTAATTGCATATGTAATTTGTAAGATGTACGAAAGTTCACGCCCTTCTTTATCTCTAAAGATAGGATGGCCTAACCATCCAACCGCTATTCCATCCCCGTTATCCATTGAGCCCGCCCGGAATAAGCCTTGTAACAGTTTTTTTTTTTTTTTTTGTCGAGAAAAAAGGACAGAGGCCTTGGCCCCACCGCCAGCCCTACATGCCATCTGTCCCTCACAGGGATGCACATGGAAAGTAATGGGGAATGGGACTGTGGCAAATTAAGATACTAACTACACTAATTCATATGATTGCCTCCACTATTTGTGGGAGATTCATTGCAGAGCTACTTAAGTCTAATGATTTTGTTGTGGTGGTGGCTTTTGCCAAATTTGTATTGGCAGACAGTTAGATCTAAATCTTTAAAATCATTCATTCATTCCATGTATAAGTATCCAGCTGATATTTCTTGCCTTTACCATTATGTGCCTACGTGATTGAGATATGCATATGCTTGTAAAAATTTGGGGTAAACATTGAAATTTGGTCCTTCAAATTATTCTTTGATCTCTAATCTTGCACTTATGATATGCACTTCCAACTTTTGTGATGATTTCATTATAGAGCTACTTCAGTGGCATCATTCCATTTGACAACCACACGTCTCGACAAATTGCATATATGATTGCAGATATACTGAGTTTTTTTTCTCTTTTTTTATTTTATTTTATAGGCTTTTCATTGCCTAACATTGCCTAACATCATGAATCTGTTGAGGGTAATGGCAGAAAGGGCAAGACAACCAAGAGGAGATTATTCAAGCTACACGACACTACAAACAGGCATTAGTTGATGGCCGTGTGGTGTTTGACCTTGGAGATGATTGTTACGTGAAGGTAAATCATTTCAGTTCATGAAATATGTTATATCTGGGTAGCCTTATCAAACTTTAGGCATGATTAATTTTACCCTGTTTTTCTTTGTTATATAGTTTTTACATACTAGAGGTGGATGCATGGTTATTATTTAAATTGTTGATTTATGAGATCCAATTTTGTGGTTTATCGAATTTGCATAGTGGGTACTTTCATTAGCATGTCTCAGTTTTTATGACTCATTCATTTAGTTGTCCAAGTTGCAACATTTGGCTGACTTTAGATTTGTGATTGATCACCTAGGGAGAAGAGGGAAAGGATAACTACATATGCCGGATTGTAGAAATGTTCGAGGGGGTTGATGGCTTACCTTATATCAGTTCGCAATGGTTCTACAGAGCCAGTGATACAGTATGACATTTAGATATATGTTTATCATGCTAGCACTTGAGTTGCTAATTTTGGTGCAAATTTAAAAATGCATTCTTGTTCCATTTTCAGGTCATCAAAGACTGCTCAAATTTTATTGACGACAAACGCTTATTCTTGTCTGATGTTAAGGATGACAATCCCCTGGATTGCCTAATAGAGAAGCTGAAAATTGTCCGAATGCCATTGGAGGTACGGATGTCCTTACTTCATGGAAACAATCCTTCATTTCTTAGACTGTTAAAAAAACGTTTCTTTCATCAGGCTGATTTTGCCACCAAGCAGGCTGCACTTTCAAATGCAGAATTTTACTGCGATATGCAGTACTTGGTGCTTTATTCCTCTTTTCTGAGGTTTCCACCTGGTATTTGTTCCTTTTGTCCTGCTCTTTTGCTTGTTTTTCAGATCAAAATTTTGCTATATATTCTGTTTGTTTCTCAAGAAAAAAGGTGTGCAGCAGAGAATGCTAGAGATGGGAGCGAATCTGATTCAACAATTTCCTGTGAGGCTGATCTAACCGGAAATGCTGGAGGTGGGATGTTTGCCAAAGAGGAGGTTATTGAAGACAAGAGTAGCTTGGTGGTGACGTTGTTGGATCTGTACTCAGGCTGTGGTGCAATGTCCACAGGACTCTGCCTTGGTGCCAACTTGTCTGGTGTTAAGCTTACTACGGTATGTTCAAGTATGTAATCTATCAGTATGAATAGGTACTGTATGTTTGAATAAGCTGCATGTTGCTTGTGTTAGAGCTTACGTCTTTTTCTTTCTTTTTACCCTTAAAAATATCTCAGAAATGGGCAGTAGACATGAATGAACATGCTTGTGCTAGCCTCAAGTTGAATCATCCCGAGACACAGGTATCCTGTATTTTCTTCGCTATTCTTCCCTCTAGCTAGTCACCAACGGCATATACATGCTGCAGTCTTGGATTGATTTCTTTTGTAATACAGGTCAGAAATGAATGTGCAGAAGACTTCCTAATGTTGTTGAAGGAATGGCAGAAGCTTTGTGCCACTTTTGTAAAATTAGGATATGGGGACTCTGCAATTATGCAAGAGGATGAAGCTGATGAACAAAGTTCCGTAGATGATGATGATGATGCTGGAGAAGATGAAGGTGAAGTTTATGAAGTGGAGAAAGTGTTGTCTATTTGTTATGGCGACCCAAAAAAGATTAAAGAGGGTGGCCTTTATCTTAAGGTACTTACGCTTTGAAACCATAAAACTTGTGCTTGTGCGTCCAAACCTTTAGTCAAGCACAAGTATGTCCCGAGCATTCATCACCAAGCGTTGCACATAAAGAACATAAGAGTTTGATATAAAACTAGGTTGTTAGGCTAATAGATATGGCAGTACTTGGTCAGCAGATTAAATTAGCTCAAAATAACGAACAAGTTATCGTTAGGTCCTCGTTTTTTGACCATTGTCTATGCAGCTTGTGCTGTAAAACTTTTATTTTGTCACTTCAGTTCTCGTTGAGAATATCTTGTGAGAGCTTCACATTACTGTTTGTTCATCTGCCATATGCTCCTTTAATTCATAACTCTCTGCTGCCTTGTTATTTAGATTCGTTGGAAGGGCTATGGGCCAGATGAAGACACATGGGAGCCTATCGAGACTTTGGGGTACGCAAACATACCTAGAAATTCTTCTTTTTTTGCTTACTATCCTTATGCAACTAGGGTAACATCTGAATTGATTGACTTCTGCCAGTGGCTGCCAAACTAAGATAAAAGAATTTGTCATTGATGGCTATAGATCCAAGATTCTGCCAATGCCAGTAAGTTTCATTAAATCGCTTCATGTACACTTCTACTTTGTTAATTCTCTCTCTCTCTCTCTCTATATATATATATATATATAACATTGCTTTTTTCCTTCATCTCTTGTGGTAATTTTGCAGGGAACTGCTGATGTTATATGTGGTGGTCCACCATGCCAGGGCATGAGCGGATTCAATCGCCATCGCAATAAAGAGGATCCTTTGGCTGACGAAAAGAATAAGCAACTTGCAGTTTATATGGATACCGTGGAGTTTCTAAAGCCAAAGTTCGTCCTAATGGAGAATGTTGTTGACATTCTGAGGTTTGCAGGTGGATTTCTTGGAAGATATGCATTAGGGCGGCTTGTCGGAATGAATTACCAAGCTCGAGTGGGTATCATGCCAGCAGGGGCTTATGGGCTCCCTCAATTCCGCATGCGTATGTTCATGTGGGGTGCTCGTGCAACAGAGGTAATTTTGATTGCATTGGTTACTTTCTGATTTACTTTTATTGATAATCTTCCATATGCAGAATTTGCCGAAGTACCCTTTACCCACACATGATGTTGTTGTGAGAGGAAATACTCCAGTCGAATTTAAGGTGAGATCCAGCAACATTTGGGAATACAAATTGGTAGAAAGTGGAGGGAGACAATGGGTGGGAGTCCAATACTTAACGTTTGTTATGGTTTTCCCCTTAAGTTACCGGTCTCCATTGCCAGTCTATAATAAGTCCTATTGCTTGGTTGCAGTCAAATGCTGTGGATTATGATGAAGGCCACGAAGTTGAGTTGGAGAAGAAAGTCTTTCTTGGGGATGCTATTTCTGACCTTCCACCTGTATGTGTAGTTACAGCGGCATTTTATGCTTTTCGTACTTCCTTTTTTCTTTCGATGTGCCATAGACATTGTGGACTTCTTTTGTTTTAACTTAGAATTTTGCACTCTTTAGGTAAAGAATGATGAGGCCCGTGATAGTATGGCATATATGGGGGAGCCCGAGACAGAATTCCAGCGATTTATCAGATTAAGGAAGGACGGTGAGACCAATATGTTACTCCAAAAGTCCACTTGATGAAGTTTTCTTACGAGCATGGTGCATCTCTAGTATGCATCTGGAGTTTTCTTGTTTGTGTAGCTCCTTTTCTTGTCTTTGATGAGAAATGCATCTCCAAAGAAGTCAGGCTCCTTCACCCATGGCTTGTTATTGCAAATTGTACCCCTAATCCTGCTTGTTTGCTTTTATAAAACATGTTCATCCTTTTAGTGTCCATGCAGTCGATCTTATGATGTCTCCATTTAGTAAATTGAATTGCAAATCTCTTCGAAGTTAATGTTTTGTTGATTTGTTTTTCTGTTTTTCTGTTACATAGAGATGCCAGGTTGTTCAGCATCGGGGTTATCACAACATGATCTTTTTGATCATCGTCCTTTAGAACTAAATAAGGATGATTATCTGCGCGTTTGCCAAGTGCCAAAGAAAAAGGTTTGCTAACTTCACATCGCATGTGCATTATCGATGAAATTTTTGAGAATTGGGATTCTGGTTAATCCCTATTCTTTTAGGACATGTAATCCCTCTGCTTAAGTTTGTTAAGTTCTTCCCTTTGGTGGGCACAGGGTGCGAGTTTCAGAAATTTAAAAGGAGTTAGGGTTATGGCTGATAACAAAGTCGAGTTTGACCCAGAAGTAGAGAGGGTGTTACTGCCTTCAGGGAAGCCTTTGGTATGAATTGTCAAGTTGTTTCTTGTTAATTTTTTGACAGATGCTGCCATAGAGCTAATGATGCCTCTAATGACAGGTCCCAGACTATGCAATGAGCTATATTAAAGGATATTCATCAAAGTATGGATGTCTTTTTAGTTGCCATTTGTTTTTAAATTTTGGGGGTGGGGGTCACTAATGTTAAATTTCTCTTTAACATCCTATTTTGTGCAACCCTGCAGACCATTTGGTAGATTATGGTGGGATCAGACGGTGCCAACAGTTGTTACCCGAGCAGAGCCCCATAATCAGGTTACTTTCTTCTTTGGACATAGTTTTGAGGCATATGCTCAAGTAGACTGCCATAGACTAGTTTGAATATCCTTTAAGGAATGTAATGTCAGGTAATATTGCACCCGGAGCAAGACAGGGTCCTAACTATTCGTGAGAATGCGAGACTACAAGGCTTTCCCGATTACTATCAACTTGTTGGTCCAGTTAAACAAAGGTAACCTTTTTACTGCCCTTTCCAATTGAACCCCTCAAATTCTTTTTACGATTTTAAATTAGGAGAATAGTATAAAGGTTCTTTGTGTAGGTCTACTCCTTTTCAAAAAGTTCCATCACCATATTTATTTTTCCACTATTTTGGATAAAGTTACATGTCATTATCGATTATAGGCCCAGTATTTATGTGTTTAAATTGTTAGTTGACATCTTGGCTGTCAGCACTGCATTAAGATATATCCGCTAGACATTCTTTAATCTGTTCGTCATAGTTCCTGCAATTTGACTTATGCTTTAAATTTAGATGTTAAACATAAAATTGAATCTTACAAATTGCTTGAATGAACTCCAGATACATTCAAGTGGGGAATGCGGTGGCAGTTCCGGTTGCTCGAGCATTGGGTTATGCGCTGGGTTTGGCCTTCACAAGCTCATGCGACAGTGCAAATCCTGTATTCTGTTTGCCTATGAAGTTCCTTCCCTTAAAAAAATGATGCACTTATTCCTTGCAAACTGTTTGTGCATAATTGGGGGTTGATTATTGATTACTCTTGCAAAATTTGGCTATTAGCGCCAACTTTACCTATCTCTAGAGTCTGATTCTTCTCTTATCTTTATTTTGGGGGGTGAGATTCTTTTCATTGACAGTAGCTTCCGTAGATTGATCATTTCAGAAATGTTTTTTGGGCAGCAATCGGTAAACATTCTATTTAACTTCCTTCTGCTTCAAAGTGTTTTACGTTAGAACTCTGAATATATTGATTTTATGTGGTAGCTGCTACTCTGAATATATTGACTATATGTTGTAGCTGTTAGTTTCTTATTTTTGAACTACCCATGAAAATGGATGGTCTGGCAAAAAGAAAAAGCGAAGGGAAGACCTTCCTTATACAGTTATACATCATGTCTTCCTCTAAGCCTGGTCACTTCTGCAAACATGTTCTCCAAATTCCAAGCTCATTCACACGTTTTAACTCCTAAAGCCAATGCTTTATTGTCATTGCTTTCATGTTTCCTTTCCATCACTGAAATGCATTATATAGCTGAAATGCGTCTAATTTTGACAAGTTGGAGTACATCCTTTTGCGTCTAATTTTGACAAGCTACCTATGCCACTGAAATGCATTATATAGCTGCAAGTGGGAATACAATACATCATTTTCTGGATATAGTAGGGCAAAAGAAAAAAACTAATAAGCTCATGTTTGCGAGCGTAATTTAGCATGACCACGAGCTTTTGCATATGAAATGGATGATAGAAGTGTAGGAATTAGGATGCATGCCTTTGCGGAATGAGTTACATAGTTCATACTAATCTAATGGTTCTTCCAGTTTCATATCTATTGATGGATCTTCACTATAGCAGTAGCTTAAGGATTCACACTCATTCAGTTTCACCAAACAATGACCAGGGCCACTTTCAGATCCATCTGTTGCAAAGCTTGCTGCAGGGAATTTGGTAGAATGTGAATTGTGATGCTGCCTGCCCCTTTTTCAGTAGGCAATTTTTTTTTTGGTTTTAATAATAACATGATGAACCAGGATGATCGTGCTCGACTGCTCGTGCTTTTTCGATCGCCAATGCAGATTACCATTACGAGGGCAGAAAGTCTGTTGGTCTCTGAGCTCTTTACAGCTCTTCTTCCCTTGGTACTTTAATTTGCAGCAAGTTCTTTATATTCTTCTAAACAGTAAAAGGCAGTTTTATTCAAGTTCTTATCATACGCTTTTCCAAAAAAGCGATGAGAGATATAATAATTTCATATCGGGTATTAACAAATAATATTTCAATATCCCCCAATTGTATATCGTAGAGTACCAAAAAAACAATCCACTGTAGCAAGATCAACGGCCTCGCACAGCTCTTCGCCTTACTACCAATCCACTGTAGCAAGATTGACTCCGAGGCCGAGGGCAGAGCGATTGCATCCACAGCGGATAGCACTCTTCACTTCACTATCAATTCACTGTAGCAAGATCGACTGTCGAGGCCGAGTGCAGAGCACTTGCATTCACAACCGATAGCAGCTCTTCACCTCGTTATCAATCAAATGTTCCATAAAAAAAAAAAAAAAAGCAACGGACTTGCATCCGCAATGAATAGCAGATCATGCAAGAACCAAGCATATTAAGCTGGATTATCATTTTGCCTGAGAAACAGTGGCCCTTGGATCTTTAACTACGAGTTTTGTCTCCTCGAGACATCAAGTTGCTTGTCTAACTTTCCTTTTTTCAATTCTCTCTTTGTTAATTATCTTTCTTCCCTGTCCTTTTGATGGAATCATTAGGGCTTGATCCGGTGCTCAATGAACGCGTGGTACCCAACAAAACGGTTCCAGCAAGAAATGGCTTATGGAGCATTATGTATTTACTCTAGTAAGGGGCAGCAAGAAATGGTCCTGTATAGTCCAGTCAGCATGATACTCGCATCAACGGGTGGCTCTTATCGCATAACGCAACAATATATCAAAGAACAAAAAAGAAAAAAAAAATACACAACTCAAGATTTACGAGGTTCATCTCACGTCCTCGGAATATGACCAGGCTTCGATTTCTCTATTTAGCAAAATTTACAACCAAAAACCCTTGGCCCACTCTCTTTGGTCTCTTCGTTGCTGTTTTTTCTCTATGTATCTCCAAACCCAAACATACATATATACATGAATATTCTAGAACAAAAAAAAAAAAAAACATTATTACTGCCTTCCAAAAATTTTTTCTTCAAGTTGGGGCTTGGTATGCAGTACCTCCATCGTATAATGTTTATGGGCTGAAATCAGGCTCTACTACATCCTAGGTTCCGATGGAAATAGGTTTGACGTTAGTTGCATTTCATGAAATTCCGTGATGATGCGCGATTTGGTGGCACCGAGGAGTGCAGCTTTAGTGAAAATGGGGGACATTTGACAATGGTATTCGAGGGCTTTGAGACGGTGGTATGATTTAAAAGTTTGATAAACGGGGAGCCCAATAAACAGGAGGATTCGGTGCGAAAAGTTATACTGTTTCCAGCACCCAATTGAATGACATTCAAGATTCCTCGAGAACTCGGGACATGGACGATAGTTCTGAGGAGTGAGGATTAGATGGTATTTGCACCATATATATCTGGACTTGTGAACCTCTATTACGTCGTCTTTTATGGCATCACGAGCTCTTCTGAGGAGGGCTGATTCACTGTCTAGCCAGAATATGCTCAAATGATAAATTATTCAGAGACATGATTGTTCTTTTTGATCACGTTGAAGGCCTTTCCAATGGATAATTATCTGGGTAACTGAAGCTAGTGCAACTTGACCTACCTCTTTTCAGTTACTGATGTGATCATTTGATGACAAAGGTGTCTTTACTGTGGCAATCATATGCGCCCAACTTCATGATATCATTATAGATTTTTGCAAGTAACAAGCCAAGTCAGCACGGAGGTAAGCAAGGGTGCCGCTGAGCTGCACGTACAAGAAGTTTGCCGATTTGCATAGGTTGTTTTGGATAGGATTTTATGCTATTCTAGTACTACGCTTTACGTGGATTTGTTTTGTTGCAATTAAAGCTTATATTGATGCATAAGATTGAGCGTGCATAATTACGACCCGGGGCACTACGCTACTTCAGTATATCACCGTGCTATCCCCCAGTGATCTAGCTAGAGGGTTTTCAATACGTACAGATTCAAAAGCTTTGTGCGAATACGACCTCTTCCCGTCCACTTTCTTCATCATCCCATGCCCTAGTTCAAAAATCCTCTTTTCATGCTAAAGTTTTAGACTTTTGCTTACTTTATCGAGATTCCCTAGACTTTTAGGCCTTGTTAAGCAGGGCCATTGAAATGCTTGTCACTATTGAAGAAACCTATATATGAAAAGGATTAAAATGTTCAAGACGTCGGATTTATAACTTTATTACAGACATACGCTCTCTTGCATCGTCAAAAGAACCATGCATGTTGGCAGTCAGGTTAATCCTGGAAGTACATTGATATGAGCAGGACCTTCTGCATAGGTCACCAATCCGTCTGAAAACAATCTCGTATCTCAGGGGAATGGCAGTTTTGGATAATCTTATTGACAGTTTGTGAAGAAAGCTCGATGGAGACCACTATAAAGTAGAGCCAAGGGGACAAATGAGAGTTCTTAACTGCATATGATTGCTGCCGGAGATGAAATGTATCCTAGCCATTGCATGCGTTACATTCCTTTGCAGAACTGGACAGTGGCCCGGCACCCTATCAAAGCCTCAAGAAGCGGGGTGCTTCGTAACAGGATGCAGACCTTGAAACAGTTGTACCATTAATCAATTCCGAGTCAAGAGTGTAAACACCTCTACATCGGATAGGTCATCTGAACCTGCAGCATTCTTTACGAGTTAAAAACGAATACTTAGTTGACAATGGCTTCTCAGGTCTGGTGGATGAAAGGTATCTTGAATGAGTGGGAGACTGCGTTCAACATAGTGGGAGAAAGAAGACTGGCTTAGAAGATAAATCTTGTACTGTACATTGAGATGGGCGATGTTAATGCCAGAAAGAGCTAAACAACTGCCTAAAAATGCGTCTAAGCAAAGATCTACACTTAATGAGTAAGTAGCAAGAGCAATTGCTCAATGCTACCACAGCTTGAGTATTCTTGGGCAACACACACTATACTCAATTGTCTGTAAAGAGCTTGAGCAAATTAAACGCCAACAAAAGAAATATGAGGAAAACAGTTCATGAGATCTTACTGAAACCTTGTTGCCAAGTGATTTTGCTTTACTCAGCGAGTACGGAGTACATTTCCATTCCAAGCAAAAAGTTTCAGTAATATAGTCCACAATGTAGCAGTTAACCATCCTACTTAAACGATTGGCCGGGCAACTTCATCATCCATAAACTAACAACTCCATACTATGTACAACAGTGGGTAACGAAGAGATTGAAATGAATAACACTTGGATCCTGTAGATTCCTTTTGGCTTTAAGCAGTTCCTACATCTTTTTTTTTCTTTTTTCTTTCCCTTTAGAAAACACAAATGTGATCTTTTGAAAGAAATATTGTCACCTGAGGTAATTGCCTGTCTCAAACTTGAAGCTTGAGGAAAAAAATATTGAGTACCCAGAATACAACCATTACTTGTTACGGAAGAGAGCTTATCGAGTACAGCATAAATCTGCCATCAAATCTATCAAAAATTAAACATCTGACGACAGCCATAAAAAACAATGTAAATCATCAAAATCAGGTAGTTTTCAAACAGTATAGCCAATCACAACTCCCTGAGGAGACTCTTCCATCAATATCATTGATCCAGACGCGGAAAACATCTAAACGATTTATGAGAGCTGTAGAGTGCTGGTGAGAAGCTTATCAGAAATTAAGTCACAGCTAACCAACCGCGATCATACCAAGCAAGTCCTTTATTTTCAACTTATGTCAACCACCATCAAAGAAACGATAAATGTCTGAGTTTCATTCACAACTCTAACATACAAACTTATCCACAAACTTTCATCCTGCATTAACGCGTACGCGCCCTCATATGTAGAATATTTGCGGAGGATTGGAAAAGAACCAAGAAACTGTACTTAACGAACAACCATGTTATGCAATACATGGGTCGATTTTGTTTATTATGTCTTGCTTTGCTACTTGCGTAGGGAAATTCTCAGTTGCTTTATACTGTATCCAGCTATGTACCCAAGTCAGAAGTCTGCTAGCTAGTTGAACTTTCCTATTCACGACACATTATCTTGCTTTTGAATGATCAAAACAAAATTATCTCGACATCAACCAAGGTCAGGCCAAAATTATAACTAGCAAAATTGTACTTAATTAGGATGTCCACTGAATTACACACAGTGATGAGACAATTTCAACGAAAGAGTTCCTCAGCAATTTAAGTCTTGGTCCACACCTTATCACATTTTCTTGCATGAGGTTCAGGCTCTATTTAGCTATATGACCAGAATTGCCTGCCAGTCAGTCTCTTTTAAGGCCAACCTTTTTTGTCCATTGAAGCTGTTTATTTTGATTTTTCCAGTTGCATTATTCTCACCAGCATAAAGAAAAAAAAGGAAAAAATTAAAAGTGGATCTCACTGACAAAGACAAAGTAGCCACGACCTGTTCTAAGATACTTCATTATCTGAGTCACAAGCAGGGAGATTGTACCAAATAGAAGACTGGAGGCAAGTCTAAAATCTTCTTCATTTTGATCTCTTTCTCCAACAATCTAAGAAGAAAGGACAGTACCATATATAGCCATCCGGACCAAGAGCACTAGAAGGGTCTAGAGCAGTTAATACCAAGGAAGAAGGGGACTTCTGTTTAATAGGGTAGTTTTCTTTCAAGAAATGCTACCATGGAAGTATCATAATACACTGAATGTTTAATATTCAGAATCTTTTGAAAGAAACATTGTCACCTGAGGTAATTGCCTGTCTCAAAATTGAAGCTTGAGGGAAAAATATTGAGTTCCCAGAATACAGCCATTTACTTGTTACGGAAGAGAACTTATCAAGTCTAAATTTGCCATCAAGTCTATCAAGCATTAAACATATATCAAAAAAGAAAGTAAATCATCAAAATTGGAAAACTTTCAGACAGTATGCCAATCATCATTCCCCTGAGGGGACTCGTTTATCAGTATCTTGATCCAGACGCGGAAAACATCTAAACGATTTTGTGAGAGCTGCAGATTGCTGGTTAGAAATGCAGCTTACTAGAAATCAAGTCACAGCTAACCAAAGAAGCTCGTACCAAGCAAGTCTTTAACCAGTGACTTAGCATTGAAGGATAGTTAGTTTTTTCATTTTTGATTTTCCGGGTGAGTGCAAATCTTATTTCACCATCGTAGAAACGATAGATGTAATTGATTGTCGTTCACAAATTTAGCGTACCACCTTATCCACAAACTCTCATGCTGCATTCACGCGCAAGCAACCTCATATGCAAAATATAGGAAAACAAATAAGAAACTGTATTTTCGTCAATATTAACGATAAGAGTATGTCAATTTGCAGTAGAAACCAAAACTGATTTCCATTTCATGATTGTTCTAGAAGTTAAAAGTTAAAAGAAGATGCAGGAGATAGTTACAACCCAGAAAATATTGTCTTGCTTTGCTACTTACGTAGGGAATTGCCCAGTTGCTTCATACTCCATCCATCTGCTCAGTTGATCAGAAGCCAGCTAGCTAGCTAGTTGAAGTTTCCTATTCAAAGACACATCATCTTGCTTTTGAAAGATCAAAGTAAAATTATCTCAACATCAACCAAGGTCAGGCCAAAATCTTAATTACCAAAGTCATACCTTAACTAGGACGTCCACTGAATATGATGAGAAAATTTCAAAGAAAGAGTTGCTCAGCAATTTAAGTCTTGGTTCATACCTTATCACATTTTCATGCACGAGATTCAGGCTTCTCTAGCTATATGACCAGAATTGCCTTTCGGTCAGTCTCCTTAAGGGCAAATTATTTGTGTCCATTCAAGCTGTTTATCTTGTTGCCTGTAAGTCAGTCTCTTGAAGGGCATATTTTTTTGTCTATTCAAGCTGTTTATTTTGATTCTTCTAGTTGCATTACCCTAACCAACATAAAGATAAAACAAGAAAAAATTAAAAGTGGATCTCACTGACAAAGACAATAGAGTAATGTGCACTAACAGCTTTCCACGCCCCTATCAAGATTAAGTAGCCACGACCTATTCCATGATATTTCATTATCCAAGAGTCACAAGCAGGGAGATTGTATGGAAAATAGAAGACTGGAGGCAAGCATTAGTTTCTTCATTTTGATCCCTTTTTCCAACAATGGAAGAAGAAGGGCGGTAGCCATCCGGACCAAGAGTACTTGAAGGGTCTAGAGTACTTAATAGCAAGCAAAAAGGGGTCTTTTGTTTAATGGGGTATTCTTCTTTCAAGAAATGCTACCATGGAAGCATCATAACGCACGGGATAATGCTTGAGAAGACATAAATCAAGATTGTGAAATTAGAGATCATATAGATAAGTTAGACTAATGTTTTAAATTAATTATCTTATATTACTTACGTGTTATCATTTTATCTTATAAAAGTCTTTGTAAATTGTGTTCAAGAAATGGATGATACATTTTCATTTGCTTTTGCCTGCCATGCACGCATTGAAGTCTTCCAGGACTGGGTGCATGACTTTTTGCAGCAACAAGATCTTTAATTCCTTTTCATACGCATGCTTTTGTGTATATATTTGCGTTTGTTGTGCTTGCTTTGTCTTAAACTCTTGTAATATAGACTCGGTGGAGTCTCGTGTGAAACCTTGGCTTGTAATCACCCTATGGGTGAAAACGTTATGATTTCTATGCTATTATGCCTTTCTATAGAAGTAAACGGTAGTGAATTTGGTATAGAGCCCTTCTGATTTATTAAAAACTTGAAAATGTATCAAGATGGGAGGGTCAATGCCTAATCCCAAGTTCAAACGAAAGAAGGCCGACATAAGCCCTTAAGGAAGTACATAGAAGTGATAATAAGGCAGTGGATTGATATCCGCTTTTGACTTTGCGCAACCTATACTCCACTTTCATCACTAAGGGTAGGTTTGACACTCTTTTTTTCCTCTTTTTTTTTTTTTCAGTTTTTAAAAACTGAAAAAAAGGAGCGTTTGGTAACCATTTTTTTTTTCAATTTTTAAAACCAGTTTTTAAACTGAAGAGTAAAAAAAAAAAACTCCAGAAATTGGTTTTTTTTTCACTTTTGGTTTTTTTTCTTAGACCACCACCACCACCCTCCCACTGCCGGCAGCCACCTCAGGCGACCACTGCCGGCCGCCGGCGACCATCGCCGGAGACTGCCGGCAGCCACCTCCGGCCGCCGGCGACCACTGCCGGAGACTACCAGCAGCCACCTCCGGCCGCCAGTGACCACCGCTGGAGACTGTCGGCTGCCACCTCCGGCGACTGCCGGCAGCCACCTCTGGCCACCGGCGACTGCCGGCAGCCACCTTCGGCCGCCGGCGACCACCGCCGGCCGCCGGCCACCACCACCACCGCTACACCCCACCACTGCCACCGCAAACCACAAAAAAAAAAGTCAAAATAAAAAGGGTTACCAAACACCAAAAAAAAAAAAAACTCAAAAAAAAAGGGGTTATCAAACACCCACTTGTTTTTATAAAAAAAAAAATTAAGCTGCTCTTTAAAAAACTGCTCTTTAAAAACTGAAAACCAATTTTTTTTTTTTGTCAAACGAACCCTAACACTAAAACGTGTTGCTAAAGGATATATAAAAGGTCCTAATAAAAAAGTGAGGTGTAAGTAGCGAAAGTGAAGTAAAATTGTTACTTTCTAAGAAAAAAGTGGCAGTATAACGTGTGCGAGGTTAAGAGCTTCGAATGTTTTGGCCTTCCTCATGAGGCAAAGACACTGGTCCCGTTGTTTGCTTTTGAACCGATAGCGTCTAAAAAAGTAGAAAATATTGGGTTGTCTGGGACCATGTGTGAATTGGCCCCAAACCATCTAAGATTGTCGAATATATTATAAGACAATACATCGTCTCTTTAACCCCTCCCTATGAGCCCCTCTATCCAAGAGTCATAGATGATCGAGACCAATCACTACAACAAAAAAGGTTTTTAGCGACGGATATTTCCGTCGCTAAAGACCACAGATCCGTCGCTAAAACTTTTACCTACGGATTTTTCGTCGGTAAAAGTCCATTGATAGTAACTCCGTTGCTAAAAGATTAGCGACGGAATTATGTGATCTGTTGGAAAAAATTCTATTTTTAGTAACGGAATTAATTACATTTAGCGACGGAATATTCCGTCGCTAAAGGTATTCTAAATATTTTTCATAATTTCTGAATTTCTCACGAAAAAGGGTAAAAAACTTTTAGCGATGGAATTCCGTCACTAAAAGTACGTAATTCCGTCGCTATAAGTACATTGCAAAAATATTTAGTAACATTTAATCGTCGCTAAAAGTCTATCTCTAAAATCGCTTACAATCTATAGAAGGACCGTCGCCAAAAGTCTACATGTAAAAGTAAAAAAAGACTGTTTTTTTTATTTTTTTTAAATCTTAATCTGTTTCAGACAATTAACCCTAATCAACCAATCCAACGACATGTTAATTTTTTAAACTAGCGTACATCCTTTACCAAGCTTCAAGTAATACAAATAAAATTAAGGTCAAAAGAATACAAACCAAAAACCCTTTTTTTGTCTCTTGACTGAAGTAACAAATATATAACAAATACATCGAACATATGGTTTCATCGGACAACATTTCAATTAGTCAAAAATTGACTGCTCATTAAGTTTGTAGATATGGTATCAGGATTGTACACCAAAGGTAAAAAGTCGCTGCTTTCATCAACCTGAAGTAACAAATCCCTGAAAGAAGAACGAACCCAATCTAAGTGGAAAGCTTCAAATTTTATGCTTCAGATGTAGAAGATTAAGAATCATTTAAACGTCTAGTCAATTCTCAACTACAGAAACTTGGCTCAACCTCGAATAGACAATATAATCACTAGTTCGTAGCATTTTGACTTTTCAATATGTTTCAAAATTCACCATGCTAAACTAGAAATACTCCTAACGTCCTACTAGTATTGCATTGCCAGACTATGTAATAGAAATATGCATTATCACCGTCGCAAGACAAAATATACAACATCGTCTACTAAATGCAGTACAATTCAGTGGCAAACCTCAACCAGGCGAAGCTTAACATTGTCGTCAGCAAACTATTGATCATCCCTCAAAATTTGACCCCTAAGCCCCTTCATTAGTATTGCCAATTCTTCATTTTCTTTCATCTATGCTCGCACTCTTTTTCATCTTCTGTGAAACTGTCTCCATTCTCTACCATTCCAAAAGTGTACTAGTATTTAGTTAACCAATTATCAGAAGATTAGCGTATCAATTTCAAGATAGACAACGATTCTACAGACATGGCATCGAAAAATTTCTTGAATATGTAATCCAATGTAATATACCAAAACTTATTAGTTCATCTTGCACACAGGCGCACATAAATAGACACCAAAAATCTTCACACACAAATATTTACCAATTTTACCTTGTAGTTGCACACATAGAGTCTTACTCCCCCCCCCCCCACCCAACACAAACACACGTATTCGCAAGCACAGACACACAATCTTTGAAGCCATTTACAAGCATGCTATTGAAGCTCATATTTCAGGTTTGTTAAGGAGGACACAAAGGTTTTACATCCAAACATGCCTATGCAAATGTTTGTGTAACAATATTGAAGATGTAGCTCCTTCTCCATTTATATCCAGTTTTCCCCACTTTAGATAATGGATTTTAGATAATGGATTTTTGATATGCTGGATGAACAAGTGAGAAGAGAAGAACTAAAATTATTACTAATTCACAAACACATTACAAGGTAAGACTACTGAAAGTCCAAACTACTGGTAATGTAAGCCAAATGGTTGGATTTGATTCCATTAATATTAGGCTTTTCTCCATCAATTCTTCCAGTCAATTTTATCCATTAACCATTCCTTAATTAACAAATGGGAAAATACAATTCAACAATCTAGATATTTTCGCTCGTAAGCTTTGACAATGAGACAAACCAAATACTAGCGTCCCCAAAAATAAAATCCTTAAAAACATTCAAGATAGATCTAAGAAATGGTGAACAAGTTTTGGATTTCCAAGATGATTAGTTTAGATGACTGAATAAAGAAGTATCATATTGCTATTTGCCGTATTGAGTGGTGGAAGTGGGCACTTACCTGCCTTCGATCTTCTACCCTGTTGGCTTCATTGTTGCAAAATTGTAAGCAACATATTTGGACGGCAACAAGTGTGCGCTTGCCTCCCTCTACTACCTGCTGCCTCCGCCTCTCCAGTTGTGGTCCATTGGCTGCTTCCCCGGCAGCCGCTTCGCGACAGGGGCTCGTAGTGGGAGGAGATTCCCACTTGGGGTTCCAGTCTTATGGTTGTTATGGGTGAATAGGGGAAGGGCGGCAACATATGTGGGGTTGAGGATGGGTGGCATGGGAGGCAGGCGATAGAGATGAGCACTGTGGCTAAGAGAGAGAGATAAAAGGGTGTGAGAGAGATGAGGGGAAAATGTGCGGCGGGTGGAAACAAGATAAGTATGGTTTTCTTCTTTTAATACCATTTAGCGACGAAATTTACCCGTCGCCAAAAGTCCGTCGCTAAATCCTTTTTGAATAAATCTGTAAAACACAGAAAAGTTAAAAAAAGATTTTTAGCGACATAATGTTCCGTCGGTAAAAATCTTTAGCGACAGACTTTTACCGACAGACAAATATGTCGGTAAAAGTCACTTTTAGCGACGGATTTTGTTCCGTCGGTAAAAATCCGTCGCTAAAAGATCTTTTTCTTGTAGTGAATAGTCCGAGGCCATGCAATATCCTCTCATAAGAAAGATGTAATATAGCACTTGATTATGGATGCAAATAATATAGTTATTGCATCCTTTAATATGCCACTAGAGATTATGGAAACTTACGTCTTAAAAAAAAAAACACATCTTTCTCTCTCTAAACTTTTCTCTGCCTTCTATCTAAACAAAGCAGCCCACACAAAAAACTCGTCGGCATTAGCCTAGGGGGCTTGTTGGGGGGGGGGGGGGGGAGGGGGGTGTTCTTCATGGCTACGTTTTTCTCCCCTCAATTTTCATTTTCTTCTCTTTGTTCATTTCCATTTCTGTTGTGTTAGTGGTTTGAGGAGTGCGACGATGGCCGGTGGCAATAATGGCTGGAAGAAAAAGTAGCGGCAGCAGGATTAGCTCCATAAAAATCCTCATGATCGGAGATGGCGATGCTCAGAACCTTCTCTGTAATCGCCGGATCTAATCGGACCTATGTAGATCTTGACCTTAGTCTTGGTCTACTAGATCAGAAAGATTGAGATGGCTGGTGGTAGGGGTGAGCATCAAACCGTTCAAACCGAACCAATCCAATCCGAACCGTTCAAAGATCTTAATGGTTTGGTTTCACATTTTTCAAACTGACTTTGGTTCGGTTTGGTTCACGGTTCACATTTTTGAAACCAATTTCAAACCGAACCGAACCGACCTATGATATGTTAATATATTTTTAGTAACATTTCATTGATAATTACATATATAAGGTACTAAACAACTCCAAAGTAAACAAATCTTGAAAGTTAAAAGAAACGAAAATATTAACAACACTTAGAACACAAAAATTTTGTGACCAATATCTAGTTTATATTTGCTCATTCTTTCTCATTCATCAATGAGAACTTATATATCGAATGAAACAAGATTATATGCAATTTAGAAAAAATATAACTTCAATTAGTAGTGTGCAAAGGAACAACGACTTTAAGCGGACAAACCGATCCAGACCGACTAAACCGATCCGTTTAAACCGACCAAACCGAACCGTCCAAACCGATGGTGTTTGGTTTGGTTCGGTTCACAATTTTTCAAACTGAGGGGCAACGGTTTGGTTTGCGGTTTGACCCCCAAACCGAACCGTGCTTACCCCTAGCTGGTGGTAGATCTATACCTGTGCACGTGTGAAGAGGCTTTCGAGCGCTAGAGGTTTCGTCAAGGGCAACAACCAGAATTTCGCCGGCAACGACTGAAAATTCGTCTGCAGTAATCGGGATTTTAATTGGCGGGACTAGAATTTTTGCTAGTTGTGGGGGCTCTCTGTATTGTTTTTCTAGGTGCTTTGTTAGGTTTTTATGGGTGTACCGTGATCCTTGGAAGGATGGGCTGGGGGGGGGGGGGGGTAAAAGACCCTTAAGAGGAATGGGGTGGGGAGGTCTGCAGCTTTGGGTTTTATAAGGGGTTGGGGGTGGCGGTGCGAACGTACTAAGGAGTGGCCTGTTGGGTGTGCTCGTTAGGTCGTTGCCCAGTCTAAGTGCAACGTGTTTTGGAGTTGGTTTTGCTGGTGGAATGTGTGAAATTTGTAGTGTTGATGGCCTTCGCGCTCGTCTTTGCGCTGAGATTGAATAGGTGGTCAAGTACAACTTTAGTTTGTGCGGCCGTTCCATGTAGTCTTCCTCATTGTACTGTGCTCTATTTTACTTATTCTTTGTCCTAATAGGTGTTAAATTTTGTCCTTTAGACCTTGACATATTACTTAAAGTTAGGTTGAAGTGTAACATATGCTCTACTTCAGTTTAATTGTAATGTTTATAGACTGAGAGGTAATTTATGACCTACATGGTCTTGTATATGCATGAGTCACGGGAATGTCGTGACCTTTATATATATACTGTTGAGAAAATTTTCTAACCTTTCAATTATCAATACTGTTTTCTTTATATATATATATATATATATATATATATATATATATATATATATATATATTTGACGCTAGATTTTTTACCTTTGATTTCATATTGTCGGAAAGAAGCTCAAATTTACCTCGCATTAGCGTCTGCACTCATAATTTATTTAGTATTCTTATGCAGATGGACATTGCAATGTTTTAAGGAGGCATCAAGCCCATTAAAACATTGACACATACTAAATGACCATTGTAAATCCTTGGCAAATACGATATAGCTTTCCTAGAAAAGAGCATTATAACGCTTCAACCAAGAAATGATTGATGCCAAGAAAAGTGGGTTCGTAGCTATGCGGATGTGCCACAAATGATACAGTCCGAGTTAGCTGCCAGATGTACAAAGTGGGACACAATGAGGGTGGAGTAAGGACAGAGAACAAGGTTTCCCAGACAGGCCGTGAGGAATGACGTGTGTTTCTCTCTAAGCTAGGATCCAAGTCAGGGTCCAATGTTGTGTTCAAGATTATGTCTAATTGTGTTTCTCTCTAGAATTCAAGAGCTCTGGATTCTAGGGTGAGAAAGTGCTCTATATCAAATGAGAAAATTCTTGTGAAACATAAAGTCCAGGGTTATAGGGAAAAGCATGCATGTGTCATTAATTTCCACATGTCATCCCCTGGGAGTGACACGTCACCAGAGGGTCCACAAATACCGGTACTCCTTTGGACTGTCGATTCTCATATTCGCACTGCCTACCCCACACAACATCACTTTACCTATATGAAAAGACTGACCACATAGTATCGGCATGATCAAAGTAAGCCTTTGCCCTAGCCACGGGTCCAAAGCCCTTACTGAATCCCACAGGGGTGCATCGAGAGACGCGGAGAGAACCTGAAAGTGGTGAAGGAAGGTCCCTGTGCCCGATTGCCAGGCGGACTAGGCTCGATGCCCTCTGAAGACCTGCTCCCGTCTCTGAATGACTCGATGGTCATTGTCCTGGGGGCACCAACAATCACCAGTAACGTGAGTGTGAAGTGGTCTCAGCTCATGCATGCCTAGTGTCATGCAAGCCGCCACATGCGGAGATAGGTTATGTAGTAGCGGACCAATCCCGCTGTGAAGGAAGGGTCCTCATGCCGTAACACTGCGAGCGATGCCCTTCGAAATGCTGAACACTCTGACGAGTGGGTCGAAGCATGTTCCACGTCCACGGCGAGGATGCATGGTATGGTGAACTGAGTGCGGTGCCCTGGGGCCTGAGACATGAGAGTGACACATGGGTGCGGTGTCAACGACACGAGACATAAGAGTGGCGCATGGGTGCGGCGAAACTTTTCGTGAGATAATACCTTGGTGCCAAGGGCACATGTTATAAAAGTGGCGCACCGACGCTGGTGACGGTTGTTGCGAAAACGGGTATCGTGCCGGGGGCAAGAGTTAGTTTGGGGATTTGTTACTTTTCCTCAATTGGGTACGTGACGCATGAACGATGCCTGGGCGAGGGTGACTGGTGTCACGGAAGATGGTGCGCGAGCGCTGACGAGTATTGTAGAGACGACGCGCGACCGTGAGCGACTGACGTCCCGGAGACGGTGCGCCCATGATGGTTGGCGTCGCGGAGACGGTGTGTGGCCTTAGGTGATGGACGTCCCGGAGGCGGCGAGCGGGTGCCGGCAGGCATCGCGGATGGCGCGTGGGCTCTTAAAGGGGAAGGCGGCCGACCCACAAGGGGGAAGGCAGCCGACCCCTAAGGGGGGGAATATGGCCCGACGCGGGGGGGGGGGGGGGGGATGCCGACCTCTAAGGTGGGCGGGCCGGGTCAGGAGGCGACCGACCGGCCCACATCAAATGTGTCGGTGTGAGTTGAGGCTCGCCATCGTCGCTACATTAGCAACCACGGGTTCGCAAAAATAATAGCTTAGCTTCGAAGAATTGTGAAAAAAGCGAAAAATGCACTTGACTTGAGCTTGCGCATTTTGACCAGTTGGTAGCGTGAAAAATTGACTGTTGACCACGGTGACGTGTAGCGCAAAACATGACCCATTGTGGACCCATGGGTGCGATCAATATAGGTTGGAAACAATGATCATCTTTCACCGAGCCATTTGTTGAGCAAACGGTCCTTGCCAAAATTTGTTTCCAGAGAATCTTCAATTTTAATGATCGAAGACATCTAGAAGCAAAGCTAGACAATTGGAGATGATTAGGAAGCACTTGTAGCACTGATAAAAGGATTGTCT
Source organism: Escallonia rubra (assembly GCA_033065855.1). NCBI lineage: Eukaryota > Viridiplantae > Streptophyta > Magnoliopsida > Escalloniales > Escalloniaceae > Escallonia > Escallonia rubra. Next base: position 23,102 of record JAVXUO010000431.1, on the reverse strand, counting down.
TTTACTATTATGTGACGTTTCACTAAAGTAGACATAACTTAAAAGTTATGAAGATTCGAATTGAAATATATATGCTTACGAGCCATTGCAAAGTTAATTAAGGAGCACTATGCCTCTAAGGGGTGTGGTAGCCTTCGACATAGGGGCGGATAGGAGTGATAAAATTAGTTGGAAAGATCCTCAAAATTACATCAAAGTTTAGGTGAACTCTTTTATCAATTTGGACCACACTGTTTGTCCATGTTCGGGCTATTTATGGAGTTGGTCCAAGAGGAACATTAGATGCTTATCTAACAAGCAACTCATCAGTATAAGAGGCTTGTCCAAGTAGCACAATTTCGGTTTAATGCAAATCTATCTTTCTGCCTTTAACTAATAAGACTAAATAGACTATGCAAAGAGACTTTGTATATATTGGTTTTCATCGTGGTGCATCAAAAGGTATATGGGTGTAGTAGGAAGAATTTTTTTCACTTAAAATCAGTTAGTAGGTGTTTAATTTATGCTTGTTTACTACTCCATTTTGATCACTTTTCATTTTCGCAAACCTGATTATGGTAAATTAGGAGGAGGGATCATTTTATGCAAAGTAAAAGACTTTTGGGAGATACTACAACCACTGCATGGTAATATTACACTTCGCTTTAAAATGACTTGGTAAGAGAAAAAGGTTCTAGTAGCTTCTGTTTGACAACCTTTTTTTTTGGTTTTTTCAGTTTCCAAAAAAACTAAAAGGCATTTATTTATTTTTTTTTTTACAAAAACAAGTGGGTGTTTGATAACTCAGTTTTTATTTTGAGTTTTTATTTTATTTTGTGGTGGTTTGCGGTGGCGGTGGCCGATGGTGGTGGTGGCCGGCGATGGCTGCTGGCAGTCGCCAACGGTGGTCGCCGGAGGTGGAAGGGTGGTGGTGGTCTAAAAAAAAAAAAACAACTAAAAATGAAAACCGAAACTCATTTTTGGAGTTTTTAAAAATAGCATTGGTTTAAAAACTGATTTTTTAAACTGAAGAAAAAAAAAAGGTTACCAAACGCGTTTATTTTTTCCAGTTTCCAAAACTGAAAAAGCCCTATCAAACGGGGCCTTAGATTACGCTCCTAGAGAACTTTTTGTCAAAAGCCATAATCCCATTTATCTCTAGAAGTCAATTTACTGTGAAGGTATCTACCGGGAAATATGTAAATTACCTTGTAAAACCTTTTTTCATGGAATTAACTAAATTATATTTTCCCCTGCCAACAGATTGTTACACGTAAACAACTTTTGAAGCTTTTAAAGAATGTGGTTACTTAACAAAGCAACATAGCTCGATTTGATAAAGTCTTAAGTTCAATTCTTTCCACTTACATACGTGATCCGCTCTTTAGAGTAGTGAAGTTTGAATTACGTTTATTTATACACTTGGTGGTGCACTTTGATTTATTTCTCATTAAATTATCTTCATGATCAATCGGGTGCTTGCACGTCAGGCAGTGTGCTTAGCATGATAACATTGTTGATCTCATTCTTAGAGTTGATAATAACTTAATAATATTGTACCAAAGTTTACTCTTATTTGAACAATCAAGCATCTATCATGTCCCGTGCCGTTGCAGAAGGAATGTTTTTCATCATGGGTCACTAAAAATGCTTTTCACGACAAGAAACTTAAATTCGTCTCTACAAAAGAAGCAACAAACTCTTTCCAACAGAGTTACACAGCGTTATAACACTTAAAATGCTCTTTACTAACAAACAACACTAGTCCTCTTACATCACCGACGCATATTATATGATAAAAAAGGTGAATGGGAAGATAATTATATTATATAGTATTTCAGAGTATTGATAAAATTGAGTACAATGAGGCCTTTATATAGGCAAGAGAAAACTATCCTACCAGAAAAGAGAATCTTATAGAACTTAGGAGAACTCTAGAATAATCTAAACATAATTAAGACAATAGGAAAAAGGTAATTGTCATATTAATATATATAATCTAACATCCCCCCTTAAACTCAAGTTGGTAGAAAAGAACAAACTTGAGTTTGGAGGTTAAGTCCAGAGCGGTGTCTTGATACTAGCTGCACTATGCGAGATTCAAGTTGAGATGAATTCCATGTGTAAAGTCCGGCGATGAAAGAACATACAAGAGTCCTGGGGTGAAGTCCAACGATCATAAAGTCTCGGGGCGAGGTCCGACGACCATAAAGGTCTCGGGGTGAGTTCCGGCGACTAAGAACAAGGCAGGAGTCCTGGGGTGAAGTCCGACGACCATAAAGGTCTCGAAGTGAGGTCCGGTGACTAAGAACAAGGCAGGAGTCCCGGGGTGAGGTCCGATGACCATAAAGGTTTCAGAGTGAGGTCTGGCGACTAAGAAAAAGGCAAAAGTCAGAACAAGACAAGAGCAAGATTTATTGCAAGAACCGAATGAGAGCATGGTGGCATGGTTGTCATCGTTGTTATTGATGGAAGGAACGAAATTGTATGGGGGTGCAGGATTAGAATTTGGGCTAAAGGAAATCGACAGAGGTAACTGAAGAAGGAAACAATTTTTTTTTGTTTGAGCGAAAGAGATAAGCTAGAGTTGATGAATAGTAAAAGTAGGCGGTGGCTAGGGTTTCAAAATAAGCGAAGATCACTATATCGAAAGGGTAGGAAAGAAAAATCAAAATTTTGAACTCAAAAAGAAAACAAGGGCACGAAAAGAAAGAATAGCACATGAATTGGATGGGCGAACAACAGAAGGCTGTCCGCCGGAGTTTGCGAAAATAGTTGCAAGACTCTTAAACCGGCGGATCGTATGGCTCTGCTACCATGATAGAAAAGGTGAATGGAAAGATAATCTATATAATATATAATAAGCGAAGCAAGAAAGACATTGATGACTTCTTTGCACGACACGTCATCAGATCTTTAAGATTAATTAACTTTTATATTAGTAAGTCTTATTTAATTTAAAAACTAATTCTAATCATTCTAAAATTAAGACTTTTTTTTATAATTATCTATATAATATATAATAAGCGAAGCAAGAAAGACATTGATGACTTCTTTGCGCGACATGTCATCAGATCTTTAAGATTAATTAACTTCTATATTAGTAAGTCTTATTTAATTTAAAAACTAATTCTAATCATTCTAAAATTAAGACTTCTTTTTGACAATTATGTCCTTCAAATTTAAAAACTAATTTTAATCATTTTAAAACTCTATCTTATCATCATACTAACTCATTAGGACTTAATATTGATTATGGTATCTTCAAAACTATTCTCTAATATGAATATAAACACTCATGAATATAAAAAACGAAAATAAGAAGAAAAAAATTAATTTAAAAACTAATTCTAATCATTCTAAAACTCTACCTCAACAAGATACTAATCTATTAAGACTTTATTTTGACATTTATGTCCTTAAAAGTATTATATCTTCAAAAGTACTCTCTAATATGAATATAAAAGCTCTCTCTCTTTCTCTCTCTCTCTCTCTCACAGACACATACACAGACACACACACAATGAAAATAGTACTTTTGATTTGAAAAAAAAAATTTGATGTTACAATTAAGATTAAACAACTACGAGACTTAGAGAAAAAAATTTAACAATTGATTTGAATTTTGATAGGTACCTTATTTTTAAATTTGATTAATTTCGCAAGAATAATGAGGGTTGTACGATTTAAAAATTAATTCTAAACATTTTAGAACTCAACCTAATCAATATACTTACTTATTATGACTTAAACTTGACTATTGCATTCTTAAAACCACTCCTTAATGTGAATATAAAAATTCATATATCGAAAAACGAAATAACATATTAGATTTAGAAGGAAAAAAAATAACATTCGAATTGAGTTAAATGTACTATCATTATTCATATTTATTGACATATACATAATATACATAAGATAGTCATCGTTAAAAATGAATAATTTGGTATAATATATATATAAACGAACTATAAGTCAGTATTTTTAAATAAGACCTCACGACCATCAAACTGATTGTATTCCATATATAAGGATTGGGAAAACAATCAAACTCTTTACTACAATTTATTGTTAAAAAATTTGTGGTATAATTATTGCAATATTTATAAATCTTATAAATTTAGAAAAATTATTATACAATGTTTAAACTATATGCTACAGACATATAGTTACGTATTAGACTTTGATTTTGACTATTAAACTTTGATTAGATTGTCATGCAATTCTTGCGTAATATTTGTCTATGCATATATGTTTACTTTAGTTTCTTTGAACTGTAAGAATAATAAGTATATTATGTTACTGTACCGCTTGACGGTGTAAAAGAAAAGTCTAAAGAACGTAAAAATCTAGCGACATAAAAGAAAAGCTTAAAGAAAGTAAATTAGCGACGACACTGAAATACAATGTACTCATTGTTATTTAAACTTACAGCTGAGAGGAACTAAAACACACACACACACACACACACACACATATATATATATATATATATATATATATATATACATATGAAAATATTATGCAATAATTGTATGACCATCTAATCAAGACTGCAATTTTAAATATGTATAAGAGACGAAAAATATATTTTACTGGATATCATGTTCGTATCTTAATGTTGGTAATTTTCTTGAAACATTGAATCATGAAAAAGATAAGAATGGACTATGACATTTATGATTCCTAAGATAAAGAAATCTTAACCTAACTTTTCAAGCTAAGGGACTTGGTTTTGAAAGGTTACAGGTTGGACCACTAAAAAAACTTAATAATAATATAGTCTTGACAAATTACTTGAAACTGTTACAAATAAAGTATTAAAAATTTCTTACCTATAATTATAGTTTTAGTAAAAACAATTTTTTTTTCATAAGATGTTAATCACTTTAAAATGTGGTATGCATTGATACACTTTTTGTAACTTTTTAAAATATTTTATTAGCTTACTCGAGCTTGACTCGTGATCCTGAGCTATAATATCTAATAATTGAGGCGAAAAATACAATGATAGCTCATGACACCTCATTGCATTGTGTTTCTAATCTAAAAAGAGTAATAAAACCAATGTTAAATATATTAATGTTGCTAAAGATCTTCAAACATTATTTTGAACGGAATCCTTAATTTCGTGATTAATTAAATCCGCAAATATAGTAAACATTTACATAATAGTCCTTATGCAATGTACTAACCTATTATGACTTTATTTAAATATTGTATAGCGAATTCATATTTAATAAAGTTAGGTACTATTTCAAATTCTGTAAATTCAAATTTGAATCTAATTTGATAAATATGTTGGTTAAAAATTTTGATCAGTAATTTCCTTACTCTAAGATTTTGCGCGATCCTATTTACCCACAATGGTTAAATGTTGAAATACAATAATATGCAGATTCTATATGAGATATATTGAAAAATTAGTGTAAATTTAAAACCTTAATTATGTGAGCATTTCTTAAATCCAACTAATTTTATGTTAAAAAGTTTTGAACGAATTATTTTTTATGGTATTTTTTTTTTGAGTAATTAAACTCTTAAGGATTCTAAATTTTGCCTTAGCAATATACCATTTATGATTTTATGTTAATTTTTATAATTCTGAATATTGCATATAAAATCTAAAAAGATATTAATTATGTTGTGATGAATGTAGACTAAAACTTAGATTGAAAACTTTATTATATCTGAAGATAAACTTTAGTTAATAAACATGGTTATTGTATACTTTATGAAATCTTGGTTAAATTTTCTTCAACAATTTCCTTACTATGATGTTTTGAATTATCCTATATAGTCATGTTGGTTAAAAATTTTAAACTTTATGTAATTACCTCATACATTAATTACTATTTTCTCTATATACTTTGTTGTTGGATTACATTTGCTTTTAAAAATGGCACATCATCCTTACTTAATTAGTCGTGTTGATTGACTTTTGTAAATCACATGCTATAAACAAATAAATGGACCAAACTTTTCTCTATCAAAATTAAACTAATATGTAATTAACGTTATGAGCAACCCATTCAAAGGTACAAATTATTTTTAAAAGATTCTTAGAGAATAATAAAACTGTCTTGTGTAATAGGAAATTAATCTCAATATGTTCTCTGTTATCGGTTTACTTTTTTTTTATTTGTGTATTAAATAAACTTTTAATTTTTGTTCATCTATGTAGTTACTAATAAGGCTCCGTTTGGTAACCATTATTTTTCCAGTTTTGTAAACTGGAGAAAATAAACGCGTTTGACACATAGTTTTCGTTTTTTTTTTCTTAAGTTATTAAAACCAGTTTTAAAATTAGGGCTGTTTTTTAAAACTCCAGAAAGGAGTTTTCGGTCTTCAGTTTTGATTTTTATTTTAAGACCACCACCACCCTCCCATCGCCGGTGGCTGGCAGCCTCCTCCGGCGGCCGACATAAGACCCCCGCCATCGTTGGTCAGCGCCACGCTCCACCGTCACCACCGCAAACCACCACCAAAGAAAAAACAAAAAAAAAAAAAAAAAAAAACTGGGTTATCAAACACTCAAAAGAAAAAACTCAAAATAAAAATTGGACAATCAAACACCCATTTTTTTTGTAAAAAAGAAAAAATTTAACTGGTTCTGATTTTTATTTTTTGGAAAACAGAAAACGAAAACTGGGAGTGTTACCAAATGCTACCTAAATCAGAATTAGTAAGTATGCACAAGAACATTGCTTATTGATATTTCCCAAGAAGAATTAATTTATTTTATCACAAGAAAGTTCAAGCCAAGATTAAAGTAACTAACTTTGATGAAATAATTATAAAATTATACAATATATTTTACTATGCATTTCAAAACTATTAAAATAAATTACGATTAATAAACTGTCCCGTACTTGGCACGGGATTCTGGAGTAGTTATATTAGATAGCATTAGAGAGTATTGATAAAACTGAGTACAATGAAACATTTATACAGGCAAGAGAAAACTATCATACCAGAAACAGAAAAGAGAATCCTATAGACTTAGAAGAACTCTAGAATAATCTAAACATAAGACAATAGGAAAAAGGTAATTCATGTTAATATATATAATCTAACATTATATAACAAAGCTAAGCATGGTAAGCTCTATCGCGGGGGGGGGGGGGGGCGCTGGGCTTCAATGCAATTCCTAGCACGGATCATAGTTTAATTATCTATCTATCTACCCGTCAGAAGTCTTGGTTTAACTTTCTGAAGAAGTCATAGTTTAATTTTCTAATGAAATTGCTTTTTCTTGGTTCAATGGTGACCATAGCATCACAAGCGAGCTTGACTGTATCATATGAAGTCACCTTTCTATTAAGAGTAGTAAAAGCTTAAAGCAGATGATAACTTAACACTTTCCGAGTAAGTAAAAGTAAATCATGCAAGCCCAGCCTAAGAACTTAACGCCTTCTATCTAAGTTGATGTGACTCGAGGCGAACGAAATATAGGTCGAGAGTTGTATCTCATAATCTTAAATATCCCGCATCATGATGATTTTATGAAAATCCCGAATCATGAATTATTGGATTAGGCCAGTTTGAGCTCATTCTCGTGAAACCGCTTAACCAAGCTTGGAGAAGGCTCATTATTCATTAGGCTTGGCTAGAACAAGATCAGTTAAAAGTGCAATTAGTATTACACAGTTATCTTGAATGGATAATGAAAATAGTATAGTTGGCACTTGGGAAAAAAAGGAGAGGGGCGAAAGAAGCGGAAACCCTCTCTCTGCACAAATTAAACCCTGTCTCTCTACAAATTTGTCCTCCATCACCACCGCTGGTTTCCTCCGGCGGGTGGTGATATGGAAGACAAGTTCCCTTCTTTATTATGTGGCCTTTGTAAATATGACTTTATGTATACTTGCAATTGGTTCTTGTGGTTGAGGTGCGGCCGCTAGACTTCGCCTTATGCGGCTTATCTATTGTCAACGAGTGTATTTGTCTCTTCTTGGACGTCGGAACATGGGTGTGAGGTGTTGATGGACTAGGTTGTCCAGGGTTTGTTCGGTGCAAGGCGATCGGGTTGTGGGTGGTCTGGGTGACTCCGTCAAGGTTATTAACGTGGTGATGCCACGGGTTAGAGAAAGTGTGATGAGTCTAGTTCAAGGGTCTTTGCTTCTACTGTTTTATTCCACCTCCCCCTAGTTGATCCCCCTCCCCCTTGTTCCTGAAAGGCACGTAGGTACGATTTTCGTGGTGCATGGTGGACGTTTTTGCGCCTGTTGTGGTGTGTTGGGGTTTAGGTTGATGCAGTGATGGACGGGGTCGAGGCATGTGGCCCGGCCTTTGCATGTATAGATGTCGCGGAAGTGTGCGCCATGGGTTTGGGCTGGCAGATGGCTTTTGACTGTCTTTTATGTTGGATTTATTCCTTTATTGGCTATCTTTACCTCGATTATTGTTATTGTGTATTTGTTGGCTTTTTACGTTATGTTATTTACTTTTTGTGTTTGCCTTCCGGATGAAGTTGTCATCCGTGTATGTGTATGCCGGTTTTCTTGCCCTTTGAGGCTTGGTGTATCTTAACTGCTCAGTAATTTTTTTTTCATATGTATATAAAAAGAATGATTTATCGGCTTATAGTTAAGTTAAGGATCTCTTTTTGCAGATGAAATATAACGTCATTAGTTTCAAGAACTTCAGCACGAAAGGCTAGAATTACAAACTGGCATCTTCCCAATCCCAGCCATGGAAATGAAAGCAACGAAATTATGTAAATTAAGAAACATAACCCGATAATCAATTTCTTAATCCTGCGTGACCAAGTCAAGGTTTCCATTCGCTTTGATGGGAAAAAGGAAACAAAAAATAAAGAAATCCATACCCACCCTATCTCCAGATAGATACGAATATTTGCTTACTTAAAAAACAACTAGTTGTAGCTTAAAATGCAATCAAGCGACTAATATAATTGCTAAAGAATGTTTTATATATAAAATATTCACCCAAAGCCAACCATTTCTTGCCTCCTCCAACTTAGATATGGATCATATAAATATATATATAAATATATTATGTCTACAATATTGTTAGTTACAAGATCTTAGTCTAAATATACACCTAACGAATAATAGTAGCATATCCTCACTTAGTTTAAGGGCCGAGTGATTACAAGTTTTATTTACAACCATTTTCATGTTTTGCATCGTGCATGTTTAATAAAGTCATTGATTATTACAGATAATTGACGACTATATTCACCATATTCAATGGCTCATCGAGTAGACAAAACAAGGGTTGAACTACACTCGCACACGATCAATTCAAGGAGCAAATACGCTCACGTTCGATCTGGTAATTACATGGACACGCCTTCCCCTTTGGGTTATCATATAGCGTCAATAAAATCCGAGGAAATTAAGGGGTGCAAGCGTGATCATCAAAATGTGAAGTGTAGCGACTGTGTGTGATGTGCTCCAAACTTAGGGTGTCCGTGTAATTTTATCAATCATCAATATATACATAATAGAACATGAATGGGGCGACACTCCACTTTTAGAGTCCTGTTTGTTACTGATGACCGCTTCACCACTTACACTTTAAGCTTGAAATCCTTAAAAAATAATTTGTACTCTTTTTTTTTATTTTATCTGTAACGACGACACTGCGTATAAGGGTTCAAATCAATGTGCGGTCATCAATCTCCTTAAAATATTACTTGTCCAACAACGGGCTGCCTCATTTGCATTAGAAATCATTTTGAACTTCTATTAGTTTAGCTGTTATATATTAAGTTTCAAGATCGCTTTTCAGGTGTTACTCTTTTCTTTTCACAATAGGAGTACCTGATATAGAAAATCAAACATTTATCGGACAATTATGTATGGTAACTAGTTATTCGGAAGAATATATTTTTGGTTTTCGATAATCTTACTCCAAAACAACCCACAATATATTGTCGCCCATGAATGGTGTCAGTTTGGAGTAGGTTAGTTCAATCTTATAATCATCGTATTTTCCTGCAGCCACCTTAGAACCATATTGAAAATTACTGCCATCGAAATGAAACGACAGAAGAAAAAAAAAAGGAGAAAACCAATGGGAGCGACTTTGAAACTTTCAGTCGAAAAAAATTACGTCGTTATAAACAAACAATTGTATTAACATTAAAAATGACTTGCAGCAACCAGTTCATGGAACCCCGCAATTTGCATAAAAAAAATACCATTTACTCTGAATAAACGATATTATTATTAGTATTATATAGAAGCATCGATCAACAGGATACATCGTTGAAATGGGAACAAAGGTGGTATTTGTTAAAGAAGGTTTTAATTAGAAATGGTCAAGCTAATGGAACTTATGAGTAGATAACTTTGTTAAACATGAAGCGTGTTAGATAGTCAGACTCTTTGTTACCCGGTCATGGTGTCAATCATAAAGACACTTTCAACAGCACACTAGTTGTATAGGTGTTAATATTTTTTTTTATATAATATTCCCTCGCAACTTACAAAATATAAATCCTATTTAGTTGCGAAAATTTATTCACGCCCAATTGTCATTAAGAGTGCAAAGCAACAAATAATTACTCAGTTAGCAAAGAAAGTAAATCGTGTGATGACAAGCACACTACGTACGATTTGAATAAATTCCATCTTAGTTCCTTATGAAATCTTCTGAGATACAGATGGAGCTCGACCCTAAACGAGACGGCCTAGTAAGTTGAGAAATTCTTGTATGGGACCGTTTTCGGTGCATCATCCTCGGTGCCAACTGATGATGATTTACACCCATATAGAAAATATAATTATACGAAAGGACATTATCTCGGAAAGACGGTGTTTAATTATAACGGAGTCCAGTTGCAACTGCAGATCGTTTGGTGTTAATTGACCTTAGCCGCCGGTTTGCATGGCAGCAAGGGGGGCCATTAGAATCGATGGAGGATATAACAAGTAGACAACAAAACAAGAATTGGATTCAGACAGAGATACGAACTTGGAAGTGTTAGCAAGTCAATTCACGGTAAAGCTCAGAAGCAATCCTACAGCATTCGTTTCAATGGTTTCAACTAGGAAGCCTTCTGTTATCCACAAGCTGCCACTTGGTGGTCAATTACTTGTTCTAGTTCGTTTATCCCTCTGGTTTCCGGTCAAATACTTCTTCTCAACTCGCTCAACTAAATTAATTAGCCCCATTTTTCTTCATCTTGGGTTCTTCGTTTAACCATTTTCCACCTAACAAAACAAGAAAATCTCTTTTCTTTCAACTTTATTTTATTTGCTAGTTTATCTAGTCAATAAGTTAAAGGGTATGTTTGTAATTAGGTTATTTGAATTGCTCTATTCATAGCTTAAGCTTCTAATTAAGTAGTCTAAATATGTACTGTATAATATTTCGGCTGTCGTTCTCAAGTGCTCCATATATCAAGTGTTAAAAAGAAAAATAAATTGTTAAATACTGAAGAGACGGGGTTTAAAACAAACGCATGCCCGAAGACTTAAGATCAAAATTCTTAATTAAGCTAGAATTTGATACCATGTTCCGGAGTTGATGATAAACTCATTCTCTTTTTTTGAACTAGTTCACTCTCTTTTGTAAATACTTGATGAAATTGTAAAATTTATCAATACCACTGAAAATGATTTTGAGTGGACTAATAGAAAGTAAAAGTAGATTACTAATTGTTCTACGAGCTTAGTTTTTTTATTTTTTTTTCTCATAATTAGAATGCTAGCGAAGGATCCACTTTTTGAAACTTATCACAACTTTTTATAAGCAAAGCATAGCTTAATAAGTTCATTTCTTTAAAAATTGCTTTAGCTGATAAGGTCGTTTCTTTAGTAATTCTAATATTGATTGCTTTTAAGACCTTCCTTTCTTCTCTTAAAGAAAAGCTCTTTCTAAAGAAACGGTCCAATCTGATCCCTAAATTTTTCAATGGCCCAGCAGCAGTAAATTGAAGCACCATGATTAATTATTGCAGGCCTATATGCATAGCAAAGACCTAGAATTTTGATATGAAAAAAATTAGAGTTGTGTGTGACGAGCACCTTCTAAGCACCACCTTGTAAGTTTCCACATTCCATGCACCAACCAGGTTCCAGGAAGAACCTACAATCCCGAGTCCCGACCCTCAAAATAGTAATAAAAAATTATCGCTAAATATATTTTATAACTTTTAAGTAGCGATTCTCAAACATTTAGTTATCAATAATTGTCGCGAAATGGGGGTAGCAAGAAGATTCCATCAACTCGGACATATATCAGCTAATTTTTTTTATTTTTTATTTTATAGTTAAAGCCTGTTGAGAGCACCAGATGCGATTGTTTTTCCATCTCAAAACCAGGCATTTTGGAAGTCAAACTTTGATTTCAGAGACTTCTTCATCTCTCGGTATACAAAACCTTTTGTTTTCCAGTTGCTGGATTTGAAAATTTCAACCTGCTGGCCTGGCTTCAAAAAATCAAATAATATGCAATATAATTAAAGTTTCATGTCACCAGCGTAATTAAGTAAACTGATAAAGAAAGACAACGCCAATTTCTAAAAACTACTAATCATTTGACAATTTCTGGCATTGGCAATCAACAATTGCATGGGCCATGCGGGGCTAATTAAAGCCTTCAACATCACCTTGCTAACTGCTCATGTCAACCCCTCCGATTCAATATATATTTAATTTTACATCATGATTCACACATTTACTACTTGGATATCTGTATATACACACACATATATATATATTCTTCCCGCGTTTCGTGCCTAGCCAAATTTCCTCAAGTCAACACATATATCGAGAACACATTGGAGTTTATTCTCCAAAAATATCATAATTTGACATATATATGATTAAAGTTCCAATGTGGAAGGGTATGAAGGTGGTGCATCACCATCACCATTTATCTATTTAGACAACTCGGCCTCTTATTTCTCACTTCCTATATAAAGTAACCAACCAAAGCCATGAACTCATCAACAAGCTCCCACAAAACCCTCTCACCAAAACCCTAAAGATGGCACTTCCGTTGTTCGTGAAACTCGTTCTCGTTTCGCTTTTCTTGGCTCCGGCCATCTCGGCCTATACACCGGCGGAAATAAAATCATGGTGCAGCCAAACACCCCATCCGCAGCCATGCGAGTTCTTTTTGAGCCGCAACCCTAACACCTATGGTCCGATTAAAGGAAAGCCCGACTTTCTTAAAGCGTCGCTAAAGCTGGCTCTTGACCGTGCCCTGCATGCAGGCGTGAACACGCGTACGCTCGGCACAAAGTGCCGTAACGAGCGCGAAAAGGCTGCGTGGGCCGACTGCCTCGAGCTCTACGAGCAAACCATTCTTAGGATCAACCAGACCGTTGATCCTATTACCAAGTGTAGCCAAGTTGATGCGCAAACTTGGTTAAGCACGGCTCTTACGAACCTCGAGACGTGCAAAGCCGGGTTCGAGGAGCTCGGTGTTAGCGACTACGTGTTGCCCTTAATGAACAACAATGTGTCCATGCTGATTAGTAACACTTTGGCCATGAATAAAGGGGACAACAATTACGTGCCAAGTTACAAAGATGGGTACCCAACTTGGGTTTCGCCCAACGACCGGAAACTCTTGCAGACTGCGTCTCCGGCTGCCAGTGCAAACGTCGTGGTGGCAAAAGACGGCTCCGGGAACTTCAAGACGGTGGGCGAAGCAGTTGCCGCCGCTTCGAAGAGGACGGGAACCGCAAGGCATGTGATATATGTGAAGGCAGGCATCTATAATGAGAATGTTGTTATAGGAAACAAATTGAAGAACATTATGTTGGTGGGTGATGGTATGGGGAAGACCATAATCACCGGAAGCAAGAGTGTTGGAGGAGGCTCCACGACCTTCAACTCGGCCACAGTTGGTAAGTATACATGACAGATGCATATTGCTCTTATTTTCCTGTGGCCATTGGTTTGAGACCATGATTAGCATTTCTTCCTAGATACTATACTAATCATTCTGGTCAGATAGGGAAGAAACAGTATCCCAATAAGTATCTTAAGATATCATTTTCACGAGAAGCTTCAATGGGTAAAGTCATTATTCATAACATATGCATGATAATAATGGATTCTATGAAGAGATACATAAAGTACCAAATATAGAATGAGAAATGAGTTTGTAGAAGAACTGATGGCGGAGGGAAAAGCTATTCACCCAAATTCTAACGATGTGAGAGTGATATTTTTTACTCTACTAAAAAGGTTCCAATTAAACACTACTTGAGTATTATCATACAATGCCATATCGGTTTACATTACAATTCTTGATATTATTTTTAGCTAATAGTTATTTGAGCTTCACTTTAATAATTAATGATAAGAAATTTATTAATAGAAGCGAAATTTAATTATTAAAAGTGAAGCTTATGCTTTTGTATCATATGGAGAACTGTCATAAGATACGTTCAAATGCATTTATATAAAGATGATAATTACTGGTCAAAACTGATGAATAGTGTGGGAGAAAGGTCTGTTTTTGGACTATTTGTGAAGTCTAAGATACAATGATGGTCCATGGCTACGTACAGAGAAGGCCAATAGGCTTAGTAAATCGCTTTGAAAAAATGGTTACGATATATTAATTGGAAACCACCTAATCCGTACAACTATTGGAGCCACATATACCAAAAGTCTCTCTCTCTCTCTCAACAAAGATAGCGGAGTATCACTTGTAACAAATATGTTCAGCCATTAAGTCATTAACTATTAAGTTCTTCTTATGTAATTTATTTGGCTACCTTCTTGGTAGATGAAAATTTGTATATATAATGAAGCCAACAAAATATTTCATTTTTTTTTTGGGTGGCTTCGGGCAGAAACTATATCAATCATAGTCATACCATTACCATTACGAAACATATAGTACAATACTAAATAGAGTACACGAAAAGAAAAAAATATATAATACTGCATTCTGAATAGGGGAACTTCAGATAGATTGCGGCACATAACCACGCCGCCTTGTAAAATCGAGAGCGACCAACAAATTTTCAACTTTAACGCCAAGACATCTCAAAATGATAACGTTTAGAATATAAGCTGGAGCCTATAAAGCAAGTCTGACTCTTTTATTTGGTTCTATTTGTGGAAAATTATCTGCCTAAAAAAGGACAATTGCATGCAATCCAGAGTTTAATTGTGCATCTGTTTAATTTCTCTCTCTGTCTGTCCTGGCTCGTACAGATAATTTGAACATATTAATTGGCACATACATCTACCACATCGATAGTTAACCTAATCATGTTTATGATGAATTCCAGCCGTTACGGGAGGCGGATTTATTGGTCGGGGCATCACATTCAGAAACACTGCCGGAGCTCAAAATCACCAGGCAGTGGCCCTTCGATCCGGCTCGGATCTCTCAGTGTTCTACCAGTGCAGCTTTGAAGGGTACCAAGACACTCTCTATGTGCACTCCCAAAGGCAGTTCTACAGGGAATGTGACATTTATGGAACAGTGGACTTCATCTTTGGGAATGCAGCAGTTGTTCTCCAAAACTGCAACATCTATCCGCGTAGTGCCCCAAATAAGACCAACACCCTAACAGCTCAAGGCCGAACTGACCCGAACCAAAATACCGGAATTTCCATCCACAACTGCAGGGTTACCGCCGCTGCTGATTTGAAACCGGTCCAGGCTTCGGTCAGGACATACCTTGGTAGGCCTTGGAAACAATATTCGCGCACAGTTTATATGAAAACCTTCCTTGATAGCCTAATTGATCCGACTGGTTGGATGCCATGGAGCGGTAATTTTGCGCTAAGTACTTTGTATTACGGCGAGTATATGAACACAGGACCCGGATCATCTACGGCTAGAAGGGTGACTTGGAAAGGCTACCGTGTCATAACAAGTGCTACTGAGGCTTCCCAATTCACAGTTGGAAGCTTCATTGCAGGGGGTTCTTGGCTACCAGCCACCAGTGTGCCTTTTACTTCTGGCCTTTGATCTTTGCAGGAAAAGAAACTGTTGAAAGTTATACATTTTCTTGTAAGTTTTAAAGTTCGTCCGTTACGTGTTGTTTTTACTTTTCTACAGAGCTGCCATTCTTTTGGAATATGTATTGGAATAATGATGATCAATAAAGATCTTATGCTTCTGCTCAATCCGGTATCTTTTTAATCTAGTCAAATGGCTGGTTTTGAGAGCATGGACCAGTAATTACATATGGCAGCATTATTTCCCTATCTTGCTGGTCCACCTACATTTCCAAGTTCTTTATGATTACAACATTATTCAAGTAAAAATTTTAATTTGCGAAATGCAGATGCGGTGAAGATCCGGCAAGTTGTTTTTTTGTTCCGTTGGATAAAAAAAAGATAACATCATTTAATTTGTAAACTCGTTTCGTTTTAAAGAAAAGATTATAAATTAGGACTAAACAAAAAAATAAGAATGAGTAAGAAAATTATACACGGCAAAAGAGAGAGAAAGGGAGCAAATGATGTTCAACTCTTTTTTTTGGGTGCTTAATGATGTTCAACTCTTATTCAACTAAATGACCAAAATCATACATTCTAGCTATTGTTACCACTAAATATTCAAAATTTATTATTAAACGACCAACTAAAGGTTTTAAAGACTAGAACTATTATTGAAAAACTCACGACTTTTGCCAGACGAATATACAACTCATCGAACTATTGTATCGCTACCCAGTCTAGCTTTGCCTTGAAAAAGGGCATTATAACTTTGAAATTGGATCTAGACTTTCTCAGTGGTATGCAAAACCGTTGCAGGTTTGCTGGACACAATAATGTGACATATTATTTGCCATCTCATAGTAAAATCGTAATAAATTTGCAATAACATTTGTGTCAAGGTAAAAACAAGAATTTATTGTGTATTTCAAACCCAGCAGTAATAAACCAAAGTTTTAATAAGAGTTTGTCCGTGTGTTACGAAATCGTTCTCAGCTTTCTTTATCTTTTGCAGTTATAATCATTTGGAGAAAGTTTGTAACAAATGATGTCACTCATCATTTTCAAAGCCTCGAGGTGAGATGCTTAATAAGTTGACCGAGCAACTCGAAGAAAACAAGACCAAGAAACTCAGACAACTACAGTCATGAGACGCAGTCGCTAGTTTTCGGTATTAAATTAACAAGGCATAGAATTATCAATTCTTTCAATTTGGAAAAGTTATAACACCATAAAAAAATGAGTATGACAAAAAGAAGAACAAGAGGAAGAAGGAAATGTAGAAGTAAAGTTTTGGTGAATTTTTGAAGACCGGAAAAAAGATTTCGGTTAGTTGCTCGAAGAGCCCCCAAATTTATCCGTGCTAACATTCAGTACCATAAACTTTATTTTTGCCATCTCACAATACAAACTTGTATAAGTCCATTCTGGTCAAAATCTTTATCGAAGTGATGAGGTTGCAAAATTTTCAGGGGTAGTACGGGGAGCTCACAATTTGCATATGAATAAAATTTTACTTTTCTTGATTTTTTTTCCTCATGTCTTTCATTCAACTTCCAACCCGTCACTGGACCGTCTCAGCTACCATTGTAAATCACACCGACCACACCTCCACCACTTCCTCCCTATCAACCACCATACCAACTGCTACCCCTTCATCCCGATCAACCACCAAACCTACTCCTACCAATTTAAAACCTAATCCCGATTCTAAAACTCAATCGCCGATGATGGTGTGTTTAGCGATTGGTAGATGCAATGGTTGGTGATTTGTGAAATTGTTATGGGGTGCGTGTCACGGGGCTTGGCTCCGAAGACAACGCAGCCACATGGCAGGGGGGGTGCGCGGGGAGCCGTGCTTGGTAGGCGCCACCAATCTTCTTTTAGGAAAATGGCTTCTTATCGAGGTTAGTGGTGATGCTGCGGTAGACGACAGAGCGAGTGTCGATGAGGGTGAATCTAAGATCAAAGACCTCTGGATCTTGGAGAGGGGGTTTCTAGCTCGGAGCAGATGGTGAAGGTAGAGATGGTGGTGACAATGTGGTGGAGAGACAAAGGTGGTGCCGGATTAGAAAAAGAATGATTTGCGCAAAAAGCCCCCAAAGGTATTGAGCCAAATCACCTATCTGGTGAGTTCTTCATCCCAAAAATTGGTGGATGGTGTTTGATGCTACAATTATGCAAGTTTGTTGTGCGAAATAGCTAAATTAAACTTTTGGCTGCAGAATGCTACCGTGGGTAAACTTGAGAGCATCTCGCATAGTTAACCCAAAAAAATTTCTTTCCTTAATATGTTTAGTGCACGCAAATAGCTTACGGGTTATCTCTACTATGACAAATATTCGTGTAATTAAGATCATGACAATTTGTTGTTGCTCACATTCAACAGCACGAAAATAATAAGACATGCAAAAGACTTGGGTTAATTGCGCTCAACGCACATGAAATTTTGACATTGTTACAATGTATACATGAAATTTGAAAATTATGATTTAGTCACTGAGATTTGATCTATTCTACGACTTCACCCCAAAGAAGCTATCATGTCGTACTATCCAATAGTCATTAATAGTTTAGTGAAAAAATTATATGAAACGAGTAATAACACAATATAATTGTATAACCCCTGCTAAATAATTCCCTACGAACACCATCACTATTTTACCAAGCATGAGCACCAAAGACAGCCATATTTGGTTGTCGCAGAGATGAAGACGACAACAACACCACAAATCTAAATTATCTTCCGCCTCCACCATTACCGCTACCAAAACAAAAATGCACAACCGCC
This sequence comes from Escallonia rubra, assembly GCA_033065855.1. NCBI lineage: Eukaryota > Viridiplantae > Streptophyta > Magnoliopsida > Escalloniales > Escalloniaceae > Escallonia > Escallonia rubra. The sequence continues at coordinate 4,436 of JAVXUO010000431.1, read as the reverse complement.
ACAAATTAATCCAAAAAACCCACCACCTAATACACCAAAAAAACCTCAGCGTTGCCTGACACTAACATCTGTCGCCCACCTCCAAACAACCCCAGTTTTCACTCGCTTGTTGAGAGATATAAATCTCACAATGGGTAAAGAGTAAATTGTACTTCTATATGTAAGCCACGTAGGCCTCTCCATTTGTTGCTAATTAGTTTTGAGTGATATACTTTTACATAATATTAGAGCTGGTCAACTCAGACTTAACAAACAATTCAAAAAGTAATTCATCTACTACCAGCCAGTCTAATTTTCCACGTGTTAGGTTCACTCAAAAATAAGTCGGGCCACATGTGAGGGGGCGTGTTGAGAGATATAAATCCGACATCGGGTAAATAAGAAATAATACTTAACATGTAAGCCTCGTACGACTCTCTCCTCATTGGCAATTAATTTTGAACTAGATGCTTTCACATTGCTTTTCAAAACCTAATTTGCAGGTGCATATCAGAAGCTCAATCTCAAAATAAAGTAAAAAAGTGGATCCATGTATATGTGCATCTACTACCAACCAATTATTCGACTAAAACCTCATACGGTTTTGACCTATACCGCCATCAATTCTTGGTGCCTCGTCGCTACTCAATATGGTGGTTACAGGATTTAGATGGCTAAGGTTTCATGGTCGGTAATGGCCTAGATGGTCGAGAGAGATGATGGTGAAACGACGGATGGTATTTTGCCTTGGCTGACACATATTCATGACCTGCTTGATAACACAAACGAGTGAGAAAAATGTAATGGTTGTGTCAGAGTCCGTGGTGGAGGCTTGGCAGGACTGGGGGAACAACTAAAACTTGCGTCTACAAATTTTTTAATTTCTCGATCAATTGTATTTACATCTAAGGTTAGTTTGATAATTTTGTAATTTATGTGAGCAGAATGTAATCTTGAATACCTTAAGTTGTTGAGTGTAATAAAGCCAAACCTTATGCCCTGTGTTGTAATTAACCTTAAAGACTTTGATTAGGTAGCGGTCAGGTGACAGCCACGTTGACCCTTAGATTGCTCTTAAAATGTACCCATCTCATGAAGAGATTTATGGCTGTCTCTAGATTACTTGAGCTTTAAAGCACAATGGCATTACATTACCTTGTGAATTGAACTCTTGTGCCCCCATTACCAGACCAAAGATTGTTAGTTCCCTTGTGTGTTCTTGTGCCCCCTGTTGCCACACCAATTTTTTTTTTGTTTGGTTGATTGCCACATCAAATTGTGCGGATGGTCTCCCATTAATGTAGAGAAAGTTTTGGGGAGCGTTTATCCTCATATTTTATACGCTTTTTATTTTCAAATTATATTAATGATGAAATATAAAACTTTTAGTGACAAATAATTAAGAGTGCGAAAAACATAAGAAAAATGTGAAACTAGACATTTTCAGAGTGCTTTCAAATAGCAATTCTAAGTTGGTTGATGCTCTTAGCGCCTTGTTAATGCAACAAAAATATATACGATTTTTCTTTGAAGGCCATCTCAAAACAAAAAATACGTATAATTGCGTTGAGAAATTTCCAATGCCAAGTGAGAGCGAGAAATTTCTAATCATCGTGTACTTGGTGCGTGGGCTTAGCCAACCTCTCTTATGCTTCTACTCAATCCGGTATCTTTTTAGTCTAGTCAAATGGTTGGTTTTGGGAGCGTTGACCAGTGATTATATGTGGCAGCATTATTTCCTTATCTTGATGCTCCACCTACATTTCCAAGTTCTTTATGATCGCAACATTATTCAAGTATAAACTTTAATTTACGAGACGTAGGTTCGGTGAAGATCCGGAATATTGGTTTTTAGGATACTTTTTGCTCCGTTGCATAAAAAAGGATAACATCATTTGTAAACTCTTTTGGCTATAAAGAAAGTAATATAAATTAGGAATCAACGTACAAAGAATAAGAATTAGCAAGAAAATTTTACGCGCCAAAGGAAAGAGAAACCGAGCAGATGTTGTTCAACTCTTATTAATCTAACAATGAATTCGTCAAATTAATAAAAGCGTTACTATCAAATGCCCAACGTGGACTTGCTTATCATATGCCGAACGAATACAATCAATTGACCAAATACATACATTCTAGCTATTGTGACCACTAGATATTCAAAATTTATTATTAATGACCAACTATCGATTTTAAAGACTAAAACTATTGTGGAAAGACTCCTGACTTTTATTAGACAAATATATATACAACTTACCAAAACTATTGTATAGCTGCCCAATCTAGCGCTTTGCCCTTGAAGACGGGCATTACTGCTTTGATACTGGATCTAGGTTTTTTCAGTAGTTTGCAAAACGGTTGCAGGTTTGCTGGACACAATGATGTGACCTATTTTTTGCCATCTGATAATAAAATCGTAATAATTTTGCAGTTATAAGGTAAAAGCAAGAATTTATTGTGTATTTCAAACCCAGTAGTAATAAAGAAAGTCTAATAAGAGTTTGTCCGTGTGTTAATAAATCGTTTTCAGCTCTTCTTATTTTTTGCGGTTCTAATCATTTGGACAAATTTTGTAACAAATGATGTCACTCATCATTGTCAAAGCCTCGAGATGAGATGTTTTGAATTTGACCGAGCAACTTGAGGAAAACAAGACCAAGAAACTCAGATAGCTACAATCATGAGAGTGCAGTCAATGGTTTTCTGTATAACAATAAGAAGGGATAGAAGTATCTTTTCTTTTAAATTTGTGAAAGTAATAAAATCATATAAAAATGAATATGACGAAAATAATGAACAAGAGAAGAAGAAAAAGTAGAAGTATACTTTGGGTGAATTTATGATGACAGGAAAAAATATTTTGGTTAGTTACGTGAGGCGCCTCCAAGTATATCCGTGTTAGCATTCGGTACCATAAAACTTATTTTAGCTATCTCACATTACAAATTTGTATAAGTGTGGCATCTAGCTCCTCCAATCAAATTTGGGTCAAAATCTTTATCGAAGTGATGGGGTTGCAAAATTTTCAGCTGTGTTGGGGGGCTTACAAAAAAAAAAATTTCTTTTTTTTCCCTCTCATCTCCTTCATAAAACTTCCAACCCGTAACTGGACGGTCTCAACTACCATTGCAACCGACACCGACCACACCTACCGCCTCCACCTCTTCCGTATCAATCACCACACCTACCGTCAGCACTTCATCCCTATCAACCACCAAACCTGCTCCTGCCAATTTAAAACCCAACCCAAATCCCAACTCAATCACCAACGATATGGTGTGTTCATCGATTTTTGGACACGATAGTTGGTGATTACATTGGTTATGGCTATTGGGTGTTTAGTTTTGTACGTGGTGCGGCTATTTGTCAGCATGTGGCATCGTGTGGTGATTGAAGATCGTGTGGTGCTTGGCGGTTTGTGCGGCAGCGTGTGGCAATGATGGTCATTTGTTTAGTGGCTATGGAGTGCGTGCGCGGGGCTTGAGGCCGAAGACAACACTGTCGCTAGGGTGAAGGGGGGTGCACCATAAGCCGTGCTTGGCAGGCGCCACCAATCTTCTTCTGAGAAAAAGGCTTCTTACCGACAAGGTCGGTGCTGATGCTACAATGGATGACTGCGCGAGTGTCAATAGGGGCAGATATATGATTTAAGGTGACCTCCCAATCTTGGAAACGTTGAAGGAGAGAACTGGGAAGGTGGCAAGCTCGGAGTCGATAGTGGCAATAGAGATGGTGGTGGCTGCAGGGGCGGATCTAGAAAGTGCAATTGGGGGGGGGGGGACCAAAAAAGGTTTTAAATATATTGATGGCTAATATAAAAGAATTCGCGTCATTATTGAATACGTTAAGTGCAAAATAGATTGCTCAATTTGACTACTACTTCACTATTCATAGTGATTTATTTAAGTTGTTAAGGTTGGTCAACAACAATTACTAATTGTATTGAATATAAGTTAACATANTATAAGAATTTAGAATTAAAAAAAAAAAAAACTAACCTTGATCACTTCGCGTTTCTTTATAATATGAAGATATGAAATTTGGAATTTGGAAAAATGAAAATGGAGTAAGGGAACGAGAAAGACAAAGATTATGACGGTCCATGGCACAAAAACTCAAAAAAATAAAATCTTAATACATTAATTTTACAATATCATAAATATTTTAAATACGGTTATCCATTATTGAAAATTGAAAAAGAATTTTTCAAAATTGGGGGGGGGGGGGGGGGGGGGGGGCAGGTCATTGGGTGGCTCTGCCCCTGGGTGGCTGTGTGGTGGAGAGACAAAGGTGGTGCCGGGTTAGTAAAAGAAGGGAGAAAAACAATGATTTGTTGAAAAAGCCTCGTAAAGGTATTGAGCCAAATCACCTCTTCCCTGAGTTCTTTATCCGCAATATGTCAGAGGTATTAGACGTCACAATTATGTAAGTTTGTGGTGCTAGATATATGAATTAAA